>LOJH01038360.1:4449-15067 GCA_001685095.1 Ellobius talpinus | reverse complement strand
TCCATTTTCTGGTGTCCTCTTCAATTTCTTTCTTCAATGCCTTAAAGTCCTTGTTTAAGGGAGGGGGAGTGGGGGGAGGGGAGAGAAATGGAAGGAGGGGAGGAGGTGGAAATTTTTAATAAAAAAATTAAAAAAAAGAACACAAGTAACTTCTGTATAAAGTCTAAGATTCAAAGAGAAATGATTCAAATGAATAGTTTGAAAATTGCAAGACAAAATACATGTAGATATAACCTTATCAGCTGCATTATCCTTTTCTTTTCTAAGAATTTGTATAAAATATGGCTTTCAACATGTTTTGTAGGGAACAATGGCAAATTAAGAATATATTACTTTTCCTTTCAGAATAAAGCATAAAATTTAGAAATTGTCATATAAAATTAAAAAATATATTTTATTCCTAAATACATATAAATGTATATGATATGCTTTTCTGAGATATTAAACCATTGACTTTAAAACTAACATTTATGTCAAAACTTTGAGAAAACTACGTTTTATATGTGTTTTTTTTCATATTTTATGTAGGTTATTAAAAATAAAATGTATGCTCAAAAAAACCCAAAAAACAAACAAATAAACAAACAAAAAAATTGGGTATGGTAGTGTTGCCTGTAATTTCAGTACTTGGAAAGCTAAAACAGCAGGATAATAAGTCTAAGGCCAGCCTAGGCTTCATGATGAGAAGCTGCTCAAACCAATGAGACGGCGTTCCAAAAGTAACTAAAAGCCAAAGGTTGTGAAAAATGGCTCTTATGCATGGCTCCTGGCACTTAATGTGTTCTTACCTTAGTCTAGCCTTGCTTTCTGTTTGTTGTATTTGTTTCAGGCATAAACATACTCCACCGAAAACCTGAGGCACTGAAACAGAAAGTGGGGAAATATAAGTAGCCTGAATAAATGGAATTCCCTGGAAATCTCATGCTGGGAGGAGGGAAAATCCCTAGTCAGAGGAGATAGTGGTTTCTTGTAAGAGATTTTATGTAGGTTTAACAGCCTGTCTGACCACCTTACGGGAGGTGACCTAAACCCAGATAATGATGGGTCAGTGGTGGACAGGACCATACCTTGACAGAGATGTTTATCATTACAGTAGAGATACAAAATATCATGATAAAATATTTAAATTAGCACCAGAATTTTTAATGCCAACTTGAAAAATAGTAACTTTTCCTCCTTTTTCTTCCTTTTCTTCCTTCTTGTTAAAAACAGAAGATGTGGTACATTTATATAGTGATGTGTTGCTTGGCTGTTAAATTCAAGGACACTAGGAAATTTGAAGGCAAATGAATACAATCAGAAAAAAAATCATCCTGAATAAGGCAACACAGTCTGAGAATAACAAGTATGGTATGTACTCACTCTAAGTAAATATTAGCATTAAAATAAAGGATAACTATGCTACAATCCACAGACCCAGATAGCCGAGGAAACAAGGAAGGTTCATGAGGGCTACACGGATCTCCCTGGAAACGGGAATTAGAGATTTTTTGAGTGGACTGAGAGTGGGCAGGTATGGAAATGTGAGCAATCAGAGAGGGTGAGTACTGAAAGAGCCTCCTGGAAAAAGAGTCATTTGGGGGTCAGGTAAAAAACGTGATACAAGAGAATCTCCCAGGAATCTACAAGGATGACCCCAGCTAAGACTTAAAAACAGCAAAAATGTAGCGTAAACTTGCTATCTCCTGTGACTAGATTGGTGCCTAGCCCAATATTCATCAGAAAGACTTCATACAGTCACAGACCCACATCCATACATTAGGTAAAGTTCGGAGAATCCTGTAGAAGGGGAGAAAGGATTGTAGGAACAAAAGGGGTCAAGGACCAAGGACATCACAAGAAAATACAGAATCAACTAATCTGAGTTCACAGGGCTCACAGAGACTGAACCAACAACCAGGACTGCGGGGGACTGACCTAGGTACTCTACATATGTTGCAGTTTTGTAGCTTGGGCCTCTGTGGGACTCCTAACAGTAGGAACAGGGGCTGTCTCTGACTCTTTTGCTGGCTTTTGGGCCCCTACTCCTTGTATTGGGTTGCTTTGACCAGCCTTAATATATGAGGAGGTGATTAGTCTTACTGGAACTTGATATGTCATGTTTTGTTGACATTCACGGAAGACCTACCCTTTCCTAAACAGAAATGGAAAAGAGGAGTGGATTGGGGGGTGAGAACAGAGAATAGTGGCAGGGAGGACCTGGGAGGAAACGAGGTCAGAGAAGCTGGGGCTGGGATGTTAAATTAATTAATTAAGTAAAAAGGAAAAAGAAAGGAAACAGAAGATTTAGGACTTAAGACATATCACACAGATAAAACATTTGCTTAGCAATCTCAAACACACACACACACACACACACACACACACACAATCCAGCTCTTGATTTAGCAGGTTTAAGTTTTCTTTGTGGTCTCAATAATGGAATATATACATTATATAAAGTTTATAACAATGTGTAAGTTTTTGTTGCTCATTTAATCCATTTCAAAATCAGTTGATGGAAATCGTGGGCAATGTGTGGACTCAGATGCAAGCCTTGCTTGATGATTAAAAAAATGCCTTTATTCTGAAGTTAGTGAAAAACAAAATAATTTAGGAATAAAAATTGAGAAAATGTATCCGAGAGTTCTATATTTATCTTCTCCTTAGATGAAAATCATTATTCTGTATATTAATTTCTTAGATTGATTTCCTTTCCTGTGATACAGATAAACTAAAATTGTTTTTACATGCATTTAGTTTCATAATTTTCTGTGATAGTTCAAATATAAAATGCCCTACAAGCTCATGTATTTGAATGTTGGTCATTAGGGAGTGACACTACTTGGGAGGATTTAGGAGGCGTGGCCTTGTTGGAGGAAGTTTGTCACTGGGGGTGGGCTTTGAGGTTTCAAAAGTCAGGTCCCTGGCACTTTCTCTCTCTCTTCCTGCCACTCACTGATCTGGATGTAAAACCCTCACCTACTCTTCCAGCATCCTGTCTGTATGCCACTCTGCTCCCTACCATGATGACAATGGACTAAACCTCTGAATCTATAATGAAGCTTCAATTAGATGCTTTAAAAAAAAAGAGTGGTCATGGTCATGATGTTGCTTTACAACAATAGAACCCTGGGTAAGACACTTTCTATATAATAGATAAAATAGTAGGAAGAATGAGTTTCTATGAAACACACAGCTCTACTTCCAAAGCCCAAATATTTGATCAATTCTTACTAACTTGAGGACTTTGAGAACATTCAGAGATCTCTCACGAGCTCTGACACTGGTACCACCAGAGAATTATTATTTAGAGGTTATTGTTCATTTGAGCAGTGGCAGGTATTCTCATGTTTAGAAAGAGAACCAGCAATCCTCGTCTCTTCAAGACATAAATTCAGACCATATAAATGGCTGCCTATATCCAGTGATAGAACGAGGACATCATCTAATTTCTAAGCCGTCACGAGCATTACAGAAAATGAAATTCTCCAAGATGAAAAGAGAGTATAATTTGTATCATATACCAAAATATAAAGGGATGCCATGGTGAAAGCTCCAGCTCCACACCATTCAAATCTACAAGCTGCCACTACTGGGTACAAGTCACACAGTCTGAGCCTGTAATGTGCACAAGTCAGTTAGAGAGTATTTCAAAATAGGCTTTCTAATTTTAGAATCCCATTCTAAAATAGCACCTTGTGAAGATAGCCAGCTGGAGTGATCTACTGAATTTTAATTTAAATGAACAGCTTGGCAAAGATGCCATAAAGTAGGTTAACTCGAGATGTGTTCTTCAAACCTTTCATGCCTCGAATGGCCTTGACACTGATACAAGGTGTACATGTGTGGGTAGATGGTGTCATGTCATTTAGGAAGACGAGTATCTTCTGCATATGCCTTTTTTCCATGTCCCCATTTGCACCGGGAAGATTCGTTTGCAACACAGTAAGCATGAAAGCTTCTTAGTGGTAAACTCCCCCCACACCACATTTCTCCTTCTGCCCTTTCCTTGAAAATGTTGTTCAGGATGTTCGCTGAGATGAATGAGCCAAGAAATTAGCTCATGGCCTTTTCTGATAATGAGTACACTAGCTGAAGCTCATCTGACATATGGAAATGAAAACCTCATTACTTCCTTAAAGTTCCCTGGGGTGCATCTTTATAATTTACTCAGTAAGAAAGCCTGGAATTGAGATTCTTAGAAGATCAGTCTTAATTGCCCCCAAGACTAGCCAAGTCTGGTTTTTCAGGGCCATTCTCATCTTAGACAATTGCCCTTAATTCCATAGTAAGTCAATGATTGTTATTCATGCCTAATGATAGCCTTGGAGAAGTAATATATATAATATGATAATAATATATGTGCTATCTTACAAGTTATACTAATTTATAAATATTTTTCACACGTTCTGTAAAACAATAGCTATTTTGCATAAAGGGTAAATTTCAAATCTAGACTCTGTTCGTGTTTCAGAAAATGCTTTTAAGTAAAGCTGCAAAGGCAGATGGTGCTAAGTGATTGCTATCATTATGCAACTTGATAATTTTCACATTGGTTAATAACACATAATGATGGTGGTAATCATGATGACAAAATGGATACTTATCCACATCAAGAAACACAACTGAGCTTAAGTTAACTCTATAGGGAGTCAGAACCAGGAGACTTCATTTGCCTAGGAGATGTAAGTAATGGATAAATTGTGCACGTGATCAATAAAAATCAGTTTACTATCTATCATGGTGGTTAAAACTAGTTTTTAACATTTAATCAGTATATAAAAGAAAAAATATATTTACCTTATATCATGTAGAAGCTTCTATTCAATTATAAAACTAAGGTAAAAATATAGAAATGTTATCAAATTTAAGGTTAACCTTACTGCAAGTCAAATTTGGACCCCCATACTTAAAAAACTCATTGAAAGGTGCAAATTAAAGAATGGTAACAAGGGAGGATTTATTAAATATTTTCTCACTGGGAAGAGGCATAAAGAGATCCAACAAACCCCACAAGTCCATGGGTTTCTGAAGTGAGTGAAAGCATAAGTAGCCTGTTGAGAATATGAATGTCTAGAGCAGTGATTCTCAACCTTTAATGCAGGTCCTCATGTGTGGTGACTCCCAAACCTAAAATCATTCCATTGCTACTTCATAGCTGTAGTTTTATTACTACTAAGAATCATAATGTCAATAGCTAATATGTAGGTTATATGATATGAGACCCCATGTGGGTTGTGACCCACAGTTGAGAAAAACTGGACAGTGTGGTTATGTTCACCATCGACTCATCCATCATTCTCTGACCTTTAGTCTCATTCTGCCAGGTGGTTTGACAAGGTGTTAGAACTGTGTGAAATCTCTTTCTGAGAACCCCTTTTGGCTGGGACCCTTTCCTTTTCCCAACATGAGTTTCCTTGGGAAATTCTCACTTTTTGACTTGATTGCTTCAACAATCTCATAGATTAAAAGGCACAGATTTCTCTTTAAAATATCTTTATTTCTGCTTAGCTAGTTATATTTCCCCACTTTCTGTTTTAGCACCTTAATCTTCATGTAGATACGTCTGTGTCTCAAAGAACTATAATAAACAGACTGTAATTAGGGACCAAAGTGAGAACACATTCAGTTAGTACCAGGTAGCCATAGGTGAGAACCATTTTTAATACCTTCTTGGCTTTTGATTGACTTTGAAATGACAGCTCCATCTCAATGGCTTTACACAGAGTCTCATCATGAAGCCTATGCTGGGCTCAAATTTAGGATCCTCTTGTTTCAGCTTCGTAATGTAGCAGCTGAAAACTCCATCTTGCAGGTCTGTAAGCAATTCAAGCGTATTTAGATAATACAAGGAATTCCAGAAATGTAAAAGATCCAGGATGTGAACCTCCTTAACAAGAAGCCCTGGCTTTTGCTTTTAAAGGTCCCACCTCCCGTTTAAGCTGGGTAGAGTTCTTAAGTCCTACCAAGTAGATCGGTCACCTGCAGCTTAAAGAAAATTCTGCTAATTAATCCTTGATAGAGTTCAGATGGTCTTTCCCAGTGGTCTCAAATGCCGGGATTATAGGCAGACACTACCCTTCCCATAGTGACTTTGTTCTAGTTGTGATAATTTCCTACAACCTGTGCTCTTAAATCAGATTCACACACTGGTCCTCAATAAGCTAACAAAAGAGCTAAATTAGAAGAAGAAAGCAGGAAAATTATTTATTAAATATGGTCACTGGGAAGAGGGACAAAGAGAGTTGGCAAACTCCTCAAATCTGGCTTCAGGGTCTTAGAAACATTAGATCACAGTTTAAGTAGAGGGTCTAAGATAGAGGTAGTGGTCCCTCCTACTTTTATTTGCATGTTAGACTTATCTTTTTAGATGGTTTCAGGAGTTGTTAGAACTGTTTTAAATCTCCCGGGTAACCTTTTCTTCTGCCACCATGAAATTTCTGGGATAAATTCCTGTTTTGGGGGGTCCATTGTTTCAAGAGTCTGATATTCCAACTTAGAAACACTAGTGTCTCTTTAGAATATCTTCATTTCTGCCAGGCCAGTTACAGGAGCAATAATATACCTGGGAGGAATGTGAGTAAAATTAATTTTTCATCTTCATATTTACAATGAATTTTACATTGTATCTGGTGAAAGCTAAAATAAGCATTCATTTTCTAATTTTAGCAGGGAAGATAACAAACAAAAGAGATATAGAGATTATACATTACATAATGAATCTTCTTGGAAGTCTAAGACTCTTCAAAGTAGATTTGATTTAAATATGGAAAATATTCATCCCAAAAGGTACATATCTTGTTTATATGGCCTATAAATGTTACCAATTCTTCATTATTTTTTAGGAACATAAACCCTGCTTTGTCCTGTTAGGTCTTCGTGTCTTATCTTTAAACCAAATTTCGTGAAGTCAGGTCACACAAATAAGTAAATAAACAAACATGTCTAGTTTGCAAAAGAATAAATAAGCTTTATAAGGTCTCCCTCTCTATGTGTATGTGTGTGTGTGTGTGTGCTGTGCATGTGCAAGCTCATGTGTGTGTGTTTGTGTCTGTCTGTGGTATAGTACATGAATATAAATGTATAGGGTGCCCACACAGGGAGGAGTTGGGTGCCAGGCATCTTCCTCCATTGCTCTATGCTTTACTGCCTTGAGACATTGTTATGTTGTCAAATACCAGGAACCAACACCAAGATGTGGCAAGATAAAAATTTAGTAATGGCCCGGCCATATTTTCAGTATCCCATACTAGGAGAATGAAAATGGCCCAGTTTTATATCAAGTCTCTTAATACCAAGCAAGCAAGTGGGAAACCATGGGAAAGTATAGGAAGTCATGGGAAGCCATGATCATGCCTTGGGTTTATGGTCAGACAGTTAACATACCACAAAACATCTTCTAGTCAGTCAACTCTCAGATTAATGAAAACAGTTTACACGGTGTAATTCACAAGATGACTGAGGAAGACCAGAGTACTTCATGTAGGAAAAACATGCATGTGACAGGAAGCCAGCTAATCACATTTTTCATCCACATGCCAGAAACAGAAAGCAGAATTGGAAGCGGAGTAGTTCTACAAGCCCTTAAAACCTGCTCCTAGTGATATACATCCTCCAGCAAGGCTCCATCCCCCAAAAGCTGATAACTTCCCCAAACAGTACCCAAAACAATTCTTAAAATACGCAATCCTATACAAACCATCATATAGAGCTTCCATTATTTAGACTATTTCCAATAGTTAACAATTTGGAATTAATCCTGATGACTTCTACTGTTATTAATATGAGGATGCTGTTCAGTCATTATCTGTAGGAACATGGCCCAAAGATAATAAAAAGTAACATAGGTCAGTCTTGTGTGGTATTATAGGAAAAAGTCAGAAGGCAGGACCAGGCATAGTGGGTTTATACAGAAAAAAAAAAGGTTTTGTTTGCATATTATCAGAAAGACATTTATAAGTTTATTTAGAAGCAAAATAATCCTATACTTTTTAAAGTTCTCCACTGCAAAAATTAAATATTTGACAATATAGCCATACTCATTCACAGATTACAAGTGGCAGCTTTGGGATTATGTTAGAACTGAATTGTGACAGAGAATGTTTAGCTCAAAAAAGTGAAACTATTTACTAATTGTTTTTTAAAGAATTTCTGATCTTAGATATATGAATATAAAATATCTGTAGTAATCAAATATTAATGTTCTCCACCAAAAAAGTCATAGAGTAATTAGTTGTGTATTATTTGCTTTATGTAAAAATTCAAAAAATTCATTTATATATAACTTTTTATCATCTGGTAAGTTATTTTGATATCGTACAATTTAATAAGGAAATCTGTTAAGTCAATTTTCTCCTTTGTTCCCCATGTACTATGAACCAAGTGGATTGCCTGATATCAGAGTCCAGTGTGAGCAATTTAGAGCAAGGCCTAGAACATAAAAATACATTCTATTTACCTAAATTCCTCTGCAACTACCAGTTTTCTCTGGTTCTCTCCATAAAAATATGGAAAATCCATCAGTCTTCAAGAGTTCACTTCCGTTAGCATAAGAGCTTTAGATACCTGGAGTAAATACTTAGGTCTATAATTGCTGATTTGGAATTCTAAAAATCAAAATTCCTCAAAAAAATGTATTTACTCATTTAAGACACTGCTTGAATGGACTGAATAGATGTGCTACCATTCATAACTTGTGTATATGGTGAATGCCTACACATTTCTCCAAGTTCTTCATAATGTTTGATTATTGGATGTCATTCATGACTTTTTGGGTTTATAAGTTATTTATTTAAGTAACATACATCTAAAATATGTATTTTTAAAAATCTGAAATAATTCCAATATCAAAACACACCTACAAAATCCCAGACTGTGAGTTGTTGACATAGAAAAATACACAGGAGTGGGATCTTTTCCACATGGAGCTGCTTCGGCAGGAGGCAGCAATCCATATGCCCTCCCTTCCTCCCTCCCTACCACCTTTCCACCACTCCCTCCAGCAGAGAAATAAAAACCTACCTTCTGAAGGGAAAGCATGAAAAATAAAAGGGAAAAGAAACACTGTAAAGGGAGATGTGTTAGAAGTGAGGATAAGCTTGAGGGTGATGAGGTCAAGGCTTCAAAATTTACCTAAACTTCCCTAATGCCATATGACAGTAGGGTAATTATGTCTCATTCACTGGCACATTCAAGTCCAAAACTCAAAATCTGTGCACACGCTTTTAATCCCAACATTCAGGAGGCAGAAGCAGGTGGTTTTCCATGACTTCTAGAACAGCTTGGTCTACAGAGTGAGTTCAAGAATAGCCAGAATCACATAGTAAGACCCTGTCTCAAAAATAAAAAATAGAAATATTTTTCCATATTATTTAGCAGTTGAACTAGCTATTCTTAAATAAGCATGGTTTGTGAAATCACTTGATGGGTAATCAGAAAAAAATGAGCAAGCTGTGACTCTGACTGCTGTTGATTCTTTAATGATGCAGGGGCCTCCTCCTTCACTGTCTTGATTTTAATTATCAACTTGATTAGTTCACTGCTAACAAATTTAATAAGTATAGTGATATAACACATAATGATGCTTTCTAAAATATACAGGCTCCGAAGCTGTTTTTGCCTCCAAATTGTTTGTAATTTTTCTAACTTTTTATTTTTAACAGTATTACTCATTCATTTCAGTTAAAAGAAACATCTATCACTTAACTATCTCTTAGATTTTTATACTGAATAGATGGCCATATTTGTTTGCATGATAAATACATCAACCTGTTCATTCTCTCTTTCCATTCTTCCACTTCACTTTTTAGATAATCCTATTTAATTTTGTGCAAAAAGTTTGATACCTTATGGATTGTGCTTAAATACAAAATGTTCTAAGTGACTTTGCTGTATCCATTAAGTTAAATGAAACTACTTTTTAAATTATGTGCTTGGAAAAGGGCCTTCATGTCTTTTTTTTTTTTGCTAAACGTGAAGAGCATATTTATTAGCTTTAATTTTCTCATAGAAAACATGGTAAATCAATGAGTCAATAGTCTCTCATGAGGTGAGACACTGATCTTATTTATAAATAAAGTGATGCACAGGAAAGCTTTATCACATAGTTTAAACACATGGAGTTTCTCTCAGTTGCTCTCAAGTCTTCAAAAGGGTGAATGACAATCTCCTTTGTCATTCACATTTATAGTGTGTCTCTATAGTATAAGACTTCACAAGTTGCCTAAAAGTATAGAATGTGTAACAAACATTTCATGTTCTTTTAAGTCATTTGTTTACCTTGGGTGGATTTTCAAATGTCTTTGAAAGTAGGCTGGACATATAAAAGATTTCTCACAATCCTTACATTCATATGGTTTCTCTCCAGTGTGGCTTCTCACATGTCTTCAAAAGGATGAAGGGCAACTGAAGGCTTTTCCACATCTGAGATATTCAAATTTTTTTCTCCAGTGTGCATTCTTTTTTCTTTTTTATTGATTTCATTGAGCTATACATTTTTATCTGCTCCCTCCCTTTACTCTTCCCTCCCTTTCAACCCTCCCCCAAGATCCCCATGCTCCCAATTTACTAAGGAGATTTTGTATTTTTCTACATCCTATGTAGATTAGATCCATGTATGTCTCTCTTAGGGTCCTCA
>LOJH01038358.1:4163-15067 GCA_001685095.1 Ellobius talpinus | reverse complement strand
TTTATTAACCAATGAAAGTAACACATAGACAGATGACCCACCTACATCAATAACTCCAGTTTCCGGGTATCTGGTACCTTCATCTAGCCCCCATGGGTACCAGGCATATGCACAACGCACATACAAATATGTAAGACACTCATGCACATAAAAATAATCTAAGGTTATCAATTTATTTCTCAAAATTAAATAAATGAAATTAAATTAGTCTTCAATGCCATTAAAGATTGGCTCAGTCTATCTATTGGACCTGATCCTGTGTTCATATTCTAAACAATAGTTTTACCATGGGCTCCAGATATTAGCTTGCCTTTGCTTCTGCAGCAGAATCTTCTGACCAGTCCTCTTTCTGATCTACCTGCTCACCACTCCTCTTTTGTGACACTTTCCCCAGCCTGCACCACCCACACTTGACCTGGGTTTTCTCCCACGCCCACTATTTGTTGCTCTTTCCAAACTATGGTATTTAATATCTTGCACATGCTTTGCTTCCCCTGACAAACCTCAACTTCATAGGAAATCCTTGCCAGCGTAATGTTAAATGAAAAACCCAACACCAGGAGAAAAACACTCCCTGTCACTCGCTGGTGTGTCTTTTGGAGGCATTTTCTCAATTGAGAATCCTTCCCAAATGAGTCTAGCTTGTGTCCAGTTGACTGGGAACTTGTCAGAATACAAGTCCAAACCGTGTGTGTGTATGTGTGTGTGTGTATAACTATGTGCTATTAAAACTATTCATAGTGTTTATTACAGATTTAAATAGGTAGGTCCTACATATTAATCAGTTGGGTTGATTGATTACTGGATTGGCTGACTCACTGAAGTTATTGCTCTCCCTTATGCAAAAGTGAGCAAAGTTGGGGCTCACTCAGGATAAAAGTCACTTGGGGATTGAGGCAGATCGCTGCTAATCAGGTCAATCATGGGGTGAAAATTGTCTTTAGGTAAAATCACAGCATAGCATATACCTGTCTGCTGCCCAGATTAAGTTTCCTTCTCCACCTCCAAAACACAAAATGAAACAAATATAGACACAAATAATAGGGAAGTAAGTTATAGATGGTCTTTTAGAAGTCAATTTTATCTGCGCATCTAACCATAAAAGCAACATCTGCTCTGCTAAATACAGGTGTTTTATATCCTTGTCATTAATTGGAGGGGACATTATGTCATCATACATCAACAGTTAAGGTTGGTTAAAGTGCCACTTATCTCAGGGGCTGTCATTAATCAGGTTCTTTCGAGCTTGGTGACTCCAGAGGTTTGGCTCGAAGCTGCTCTAAGAGAATGGGTTTTCCCTGTAGGTTTGAGGTGTCTTTTTATTATCATTTTGAATAAAAACCTTGAGACCCAGACATAAGTGGCTATTAAAGACCTGTTCTAATGTCTCAAAGAAGAGAAACATCCTTCCTTGCCTTCTTGCCCCTGACTCTCAAGCTTCTGCCAAAGAGCTCCACTGGAGAGGAAGGAACTTCAGTGTGGGCTGTCATCACATTACGCTTTAACCCATTCAAAGATCTCAGAGCAACAAACACAGACAGCCGGTGCTTGAAGCTAGAGAACAGAAGCTGTCAGAGGAAGGTAGCACTTTCTCTTTCTGCCTGGCACTTGGGGACTGTGGATGCCTCCCTGGCCATCCCAAACTCAGAGCACACACACATTCTTTGCTCCCCCTGATAACGTGTCACATTCTTTTGCTGCAGGGACTTTGGGAGTGTCTTATGTTTTCAGGAGCAAGAGCAGCAGTTTTTTAGAATGCAGCCTCTATGCTTTCGTGGTTTCAACCCTAAAATAATAGGTGAAATGTTCATGTGACCAGTTGAAAATTTACGTAGTGATCTCTGGGCCGGAAAGAGGAATTCTCCTCGGAGCCTCCAAATGAGATCTAGCTATGTGATACCCTGAATAGAGAAGTCAGCTAGCCTGGGCTTCCAAGTCATGAAAACACAAGCTCACAAATGGCTGCTGTATTAAGCTACAAAGTCTGTGGCCATTTGTAAGACAGAACTTGGCAACAGATGAAGGAGACAACATGGCCTGTACAGCCAAAATCATCTAAAGACCATGGCAAAAAATCTGGTCTTTGTTCTGGGAGCAACAGGGCCTCTGGTGGGATTATACTGGGATTGGCAAGATCATATTTTGTTTGTTCTTTCATCACTTCTGTTTGCTCTATTCTTTTCCTTCTGAGTGAAAAATCCATAAGGGTGAGGGACAGCAAGAAAAATGGACAATTTTGATCTCAATCTTTATTGGTGCTGAAAGGAAGAAGGACAAAAAGAAAGATGAGAAAATGGGGAAGGTAAATCTTTATTGTACAATAATGTATTCATTATGCACAGTAATGGGTTTCAAAGTGACATTTTTATCCAAGCATTTGGTGTACTTTGACCGTGTCTCCTATTGTGCCCAACTTCCTTTCTCTTCCTCCCCTCCCATTAGTCCCCTTTATTTTCCCAAGGAGCCCAGTTACTATTCTAATGCTTAAAATACATGTTCAGATTTAATTCTCTCAGCAAACCAATTATCAGAGCTATTTCATTCAGGATGAATTAAGATGTCTAGTATTTAGCATCATTCCAAAGTCATCAATGTGGGAGCCTGGAGCTATGATTTGAGTCCGAGAGTGGTTAGCTTTGAATGTACTCTACCACTGAGTCACATACCCAGCCCTTGAATCCAAGCTCTCACTTCAAATTCATTGCAGTCAAGGCATCATTTCGTCTGCCCCAGTTCAGCACAGCCTTCACATCACGTGGCTTACCTTGTCCTTGGCTTACACGAGTTCTATGGATTATAAAAAGCACAAGCTCAAGTGATGTCTTTGCGATAGGGATCAGGCAGATCAACCGAGTTGAAGATAGGCAGTTGAACAGCTCTGAGAGCCTAGTGACCAACCCAACTGGCATCCTTTGTTATTTCCTCCCTTTTTTGCCTAAGAGCTAGAGAAAGGAAGTGATAAGAATGTCTCTCTAAAGACCTGGGGAGGGCAGAGGAGTTTTAAAACTGTTCTCGGGAACACCCAAGTTCTGAATTAATTATGTCCAAAGTCCAACATCATTATTTTTTTTTCCAGGTAGGTGCTGAGATACACAGGATGCTGAGCTAGAATTGAATCCACAGATCCAGTCCAGGGCACTGGGGACAATGTGAAGAAGATATTCTTTCATTCATTAACCTCTCCAGAATCAGTATCAGAGAAAAATGCAAGTGCGACCCAAGCAATGCCCTGAAGACAATAGTGACTGCTCCAGACACGGTGCTTGTTTCGTTGCGTTTCAAGCAATGTACATCTGCCACGTCCCCTAGAGGGTTATTACATTGTATATTCTTTACTTTTCTTTAAAAAAAAAGATGTAGCACTGGCTTCGTACTCATTTACATGCCTGTGATAAATTACTGTAACCAGATTAGGGAGATAACATAACCAGCCTATTAATTACAATGATTATTATTTAATGGAAAATGGGATTCCAGGCACAATGTGCAGTAAGAAGAAAACTTAGCAATGCATTATGCAGAGTGGTATTTTATCTTAAAGAGTAAGATAAGTGTCTAGCCAGCCCACAATCTAGAAAATTTGTTCATTAACTCGGCAAGATTTATATGTATAATTGACCATAATACTTTAGCACTACTTGCTTGATCTGGCAGGACATGACAAACAAGAAAAAACTATAACTTTAATTCCATTGAGCAAATTGCTCAATGAACATATGACAGGCCCAGTCTTAGCCAGGAACGTGGTTGTGGACAGTTAGACAAGGGCTCAGAATGGTATTTGCTTTTAAAGATGTATTTACTTTCATTTTACATGGAAGGGTTTGCCTGTATGTATATAGGTGCCCCACATGTGTCTGATGTCTGCAGAAGCCAGAAGAAGGTGCTGGATCCTCAGAAACTGGAGTTACATGTGGTTGTGAGTCCTCACGAGGGTTCTGGGTACTGAATCCCAGTTCTTTTTAATAGCATCCAAGTGCTCTTGACTGTAGACCCATCCTCACCATCCTAAAATATTTTTCAATTAAACAGTTATGTTTATAGCTACTAGTTACAATCTCTGACAGTTTATGTTCAAATACGATCAACTTAAAAAGAATCAAAAGCATAACTGGGGATAAATATTGATACTTTCCCAAAGAGATACCAAGTTCTATGGTCAAATCCTGATTCTAGCACCCCACCAGACAGTTGATTTTGTCTCAGTTCCCTTAGCAACAAAGCTGAGAGTGATTACTGCCCCTGCTGTCCTGGGTTTATATGTATTCAAACAGAGTTCATGCCTTGCAGCAAAATCTGGACTAGGTTTTGTTTGTTCATTCATTTGTTTGTTTGTTTGGTTCTCTTTCTACAATTTAAAAATAGTTTTAAATAAAAATAAAAAAATATTAAATAAATATTCTTTTGGAACCTATAAAAAGTTTGTGAAATTCAAATTTCAGTGTTTATCAATAAAGTTTTATTGGAACATATCTATGTGCTCCCAGTAATATATTGTCTATGGCTGCTTTAGTACCCCAAAAGCAAAATTGAATATTAAGGCCAGAGGCCATATGGCCAACAAAGGCTCAAATGCTTATACAATCTGCCCTTTACAGAAAAAAAAAAGTTGCTGATCCCTGGACATAAAACATAGCATATGGATCCTCAAAGTTTGCTATATATTAGAATCTCCTACAGAGCCTTAATAAACCATTTGTCCATTGGTCACACACCAGGATGATTAAATAAGAATTCCTGGAGGTCAATTCCAGGTCTCAATAATGTGACAACTCCCCAGGGAATTCCAGTGCACACAGATCTGAGATCAGCACTCACACATGCAAGGCATAAGGCACACAAACTTAGCACCAAGTAAGCCTCAGCAGAGCCGCACAAAATGCTCTAACGGGATGGTGCAAAAGTTGAGTTTCCAGAGTCCCCTGTTCCTCTAAGGAGCTCCTGGGTTCTAGTAGGCTGTCTGCTAATATCCTTGAAATAAGAAATGTGTAACTTCTTCAGTAAGCAACCATAAAACATTCACCAGAATGTATGTGCAATCAAGCAACTAAAATAGTTAATTGGATGGATCCACACACTCTGTGTTGGGGGAAGGGATGATGCTGATTTCCAGAGGCGTATGAAATAGTTAACAAGAAAAGGTTAGCTCGTAAGAAACATAGTGCAGTGCAGTTCAACCCCAAATATCCTCCTCCTGTATTATAACCAGTAAACATCCCCAAATCTCATCAACCAGAGGATGGACATAGGTAGGAGAATACTAGCATAGAGAGGTGAGGTATGGGGGCTTTACATCCATCACAATTATAAGACATGATAGAGGGTTATTAGGCACTGTGCTATATATTTATTATAAGACATGATAGAGTATTATTAGTCACTGTGTTACATATTGAGTCAGTTGTCTGCCTCTCAAAACCTCTATATCCTCAGCTGTAAATAGGGAGAAAACCTCCTACCTCACAGAGCTGACTTTTTTAAACCTGTAAGCCCCCCCCACCTTCTTATCTTAAACAGTTGCAGGGACGTTTCATAGCTTAGGTCATAAGGGCCAATGCTACCCCCCACAAATTTGACTTTCATTTTCTAAAGCCCTCACTTCAGTACCTGCCCTTAATGGCTAAATATGAACACTTTGAAGGAAGGAATTCTATTTTCCACTGTCATTCTCAAGTTACATCAATCACAGTTCTGCCCAAGAAGGCTGCCGTGTGAGAATTCGGTGCACACTGAAAGTGTTTACTTCACTGAGACCTTAAGTTCTCCGCGGAGTTTCTGAGTAAATGGACAACAGTTTCCCTGTTCAGTTCCCCGGCTACGTTAGCCCGCAATTCTGTGTACATTTCACATCTCTTCTGCTTTAGAACTTGCTGCAGCTCTTAAGAATGGGTACTTTTTGTGGCACGTTAGCACAAGGTCTTGTTTCTTTCGTGGGATGACATTTTATGCTGCGTGGCCTCCTGCATCTCATCCAAACACCCCTGCCTGGATCTTCATTGCTCTTGCGTCTCTTTAGTGTTTCCGCACCCATTTTGTTCATCATGTAAATTCTCCCATGGCCCAGTCAGGGGTAGATTCATTCTACAAACTTCATAGTACCCATTCTTTCCTTTGTCCAGTTTAAGACTTTACTAATTATAGGTCCTTATTGCCAATTATTGGTCATTAGGCCAAGGGCCATGCACTCCAGCCTCTGGTCCACCTCCCATGTTGTGACTGAGTCTTCTATTCCCACAAGATACTCCTGAGCTCTGATCTGTAATCCTGTGGTTTTCAAAGGTACAAACAAGCTTTCATGTTTCCATTCCAGAATCATTATCATCTAAAATATGTTCCCTTATTCAACAGACTAAATAAAATCTATGAGTAATAAAGAACAGACTTCAGAGATGCAGATTCCTGTCCACATAAACAAACTGGATGTGGTTGGCAAATGTCTAATACAGTCGTCCATTATTGTTATCTGTGGCTGTATAACAAAAGACCCCAAACTTGATTTTTCAGTCTCTATCCTGAAAAATACTGTGTTACGGGAGAATGCTCAAGCAGTCCTAGGCAGTGTCCCTGTGCATGCTATGGAGAAAATCAGGAACTGGTTGTGAGATTAAATGAGATAATATATAAAAAAGCTTTTATTGTAAAATCTGCTGCTTGGTAAGTAATTGGAACACTTCTGCCAATATTAATCAAACATAGACTCTTTAGTCCAAAAAACTTCTGGCCAGTCCAAGAATGAAAGAAAAAGAGGAACTCTATTAATGATGAAGAGTATATTGCAGCAGGTGTGATTATCCTTTGAACGGTGAGGGTTATCAGTTCTCCCATCTGACTGAACTGAAATGCCAATGGGATGGGTGATTTTCCAGGAAAATATAACTCATATATTCTAGAAGGATTTCAACAAGCCAGAACTATTAAAGAAAGAGAAAATAAGTGCAAAAACAAGATCCCCAGAACCATGTCAATAGGCATTTTAACCTCTTTCAAGAAACAGAAAATCCCAGGATCATTTAGATGTCCCAATTTTAAAAAGATGCGGACACACAACTCATTTAGCAAAATGAGGGTGATCCAACAAAACTGTTGAAGCACAAAACAATATTGTAGCCATACTATGACCAGTTATCAGATATAAAAGTGCTAAGTAAAATACAACTAAGTTAATTTTAGATTATTGTACAAGTTCTGTACCATACTCAAGAAATGTAATGATGCTCTCAGAGATGGTCAGTTGTGGTCATCAATTTGACTGGATTAGGATATGCTTAGAAGCTTAGTAGAATACATCTTTGGATGTGTCTGTAAGAGTGTTTCTCAAGAGATTGGATCATACTGGCTCTGATCTGATCGATTGATTAATTCTTTGGTAGAATAACATGACGGCATTATTGGAGGTTGCTGAAATGTAGGAGGGAGATGTTGGAGGAACTGGGTCACTGAGAGTATGTCCTGTATTCCCCTGGCATCTTCGTCTGTTTCTTGCCCATTGTTTCCTGGCCATCACGATGGGGAGTGTTGTTGTTTGAATTCTAATTGGTCTTAATAATAAAAACATGGAGTCAGATAGCGGGTAAATGTTGAAATATCAGAGAAGTAAAGGAGCCAGTTACTAGAGAGACTGTTACCTCTACTGAATCTTCAGGACAAAGGGAGCAAGATCCTGTCTCTACAAATCCTCAGGCTGAGTTCCTGTCTCCTCCTGTCTTATATTCATCTTTTGGCCCATCTACATCCCTTCCTGTCTCCACCTCTCTAGATTTGGAATTAAAGACATGTGTCTCCCACGTACTGGGATTAGAGATGTGAGCCACTATCACCTATTTCTGTTTCTCTTTAAGACTGATCAATCTCGTGTAACCCAGGGTGACCTTGAACTTACAGAGATCCACCTGCCTCTGCCTCCCAAGTACTGGGGTTAAAGGTGTGTGCCCCCATCAACTGGCCCTTATAGCTAACTAGTGGCTTAGTTTCACACTCTAATCTTCAGGCAAGCTTTATTTGTTAGATCACAAGCAGAATATCACCACAGTGTTTTGATGCACAATATCTCCCCTGCCATGATAGACTGAAATCTCTGAAATTAGGAAGACAGATAATCCTTCCCCCACTTTAAGGCGATTATGTCATGTATTTGGTCAAAGTACAAGAAACTCATTTTCTAACCTATAAAACAGATTAAGAGAAATTATCGAATTAGAAAGCTAAATGAATCCATGTAACAATCTTCATAGGAAGTAGATAAAAAGACAAAATTCACAGCCTAAAAAAGAAACAAAGAATTTCACTTAGGAGATGTTTCTTAATGTTATTGCTGTATAGCCTATCTCTTCATGTGACACCTAGACTCCTTCTGAAACATGCCATCTCAAACATGTTCAGCCACTGTTCTGAGGAGCGTTTCATTGTCCAGGTTTCAGGATTGTAAAGAAGGCAGCTCAAGACAAGTGTCTCACATACTTGTAATTTTGTTGTTATCGTTATGTTTCTTGCTGACCAAACCTTTCCTAGTGCATGGAATGCAGCCCTTGCTAGCCCTATCTGCCTCTTTACGTCTGAAATAGTTTCCTCTTTGAACTGAGGTTTCCTTCCAGATAGACAAAGTTGACTGTTTGCTTGAGGTCCTGATTCTTTATTTCAATGTTAAAAATCCTTGTGCGCCCTTCCCATGTGTTGCAACTGAGAACAGAAGACTGAGATCAGTCTTCTCAATGTTTATTTTCATACCAAGGTGTTCACTGACTTCCACCACTCTATTTGCCATGGCCGTCAGCTCATTTGGACTTTCAGCAAGTAGTGCTGTATTGTCGGTGAAACGCAAGTTATTGATTCGCACACCATCTATCTACACACCTATCTCCTCATCCTTCAGGGATGTTGCTATTAATTATTAATTCCAGGAATATATTAGAGAGTAGTGGTGAGAGGATGCATCCCTGCAACACTCCTACAATTGTCTTAAACTNTTGGACTTTCAGCAAGTAGTGCTGTATTGTCGGTGAAACGCAAGTTATTGATTCGCACACCATCTATCTACACACCTATCTCCTCATCCTTCAGGGATGTTGCTATTAATTATTAATTCCAGGAATATATTAGAGAGTAGTGGTGAGAGGATGCATCCCTGCAACACTCCTACAATTGTCTTAAACTGATCACTTAGTTCCCCACAGACTTTGAATGTGCAAAGGTGACTTTATAGGCTTTTTCTAGTATTCTTATGATTTTCTCTGGGTACCTCTTGAATCTCATTGTTTCCCAATGTCCTTTCCTCCAAATGCTATTGAATGCCTTCCTGAAGTCGATGTAACAGCATATTCTTCGCATTTTTCTGCCAGTTGCCTCAAAGTGAAGAAATAATCGATTGTGCTCCTATTAGCTCTGAATCCACACTGGGCCTCTGCTAGGATTTCCTCTGCTCCATTCTTGATCCTCTGCAGGTTAATGGAGGAGAAGATCTTGTTGCTATGGCACAACAAACCAATGCTCCTGTAATCTGAGCAGTCCAGCTTATCCTTCTCCTTGTGAATGGGAACTATGACTGAGTGCTCCCATATTAATTTAACTCTTGCATATTAATTTAAGCCATCTCCATTAATCTGTGTATCACCATGAGGTCATGGCCTACCAGCAAAGTTCCATCCAGCATTTGTCCCTAGCAGGGGCTCCATGGCTTCTCCTCAACTCCGCCTACTTTCTCCCAGCTTTCAGTTTAGTTTTCTCTGCCTAACTTTGTTCTACCCTATCAGGCCATGCCAGTTTTCTTTATTCATTAATGATAATCACAGCATACAGAGGGGCATCCCACATCACTTCCATTCTGTGGGAATCACTTTGTGTTCCCCTGTCTCTCTGGAGAGTCAGAGAAGTGTCTCAGTCCATGAGCCTATTGTAGCTGCCTCCAGCTCCTCCACCGTGATGTCATCTACTCCTGGGGCCTTCCAGCTACAGAAGGAAGTAAACTACAGGATAGGGCAACAATGCTTGAGATACTTTGGCCATGTTATGAGAAGGAATGATGACAGATACCTGAAGACAGCGCTGCTTGGGGGAGAGCATGGAATAAGGCAAAGAGGAAAACTCAAAAATCACTGGATAGACAGCATAAAGGAAGACTGTGGAACCTTGGGTAGTACAATAATACAAGTGTCTAGGACATCCCAGGAGAGGAACAACTGGAGAACTGCCATAAATGGACTGCGCATGCACTTAAGCATTGCCGGGGCATAGATGATGATGATGACGATGATGAGAATTTTGCTCAACATCTGTTATAGACACAGCTGTTCCTGAATGACTCTAGCATATCCAGGGGCAATTGTTGGTCATCACTATTTTTAGCTAAGTTTATTTTGCAATTCTAGTTAATGGAACTCAAACTAAAAACAAGATATCCCAAGGATTGAAAACAATGGCTGAGAATTGTTGATATTATAGCTGCTTACATATAATGGACATTCAATAAGGAGATTTCTTTGAAAAATTATTACAACTGAATCCTGCCTAGTCCTCAGCTGCTTTATCATGGAAAGCCACCCCAAACTGGTTACACCCCTCCCATGATTATCTTTAAAATATAAAAATCTGAGAATTGGGACTGGAGTGTAGTGATGGGGCGAGCAGGCCTGCTTTTCCTCCCGCCCGGCTCCCGCACAGCTAGCTTAACACCCGAAATAACAACACACAGATTGTATTCATGTAAACACTGCCTGGTCCATTATCCCCAGTCCCTTATTGGCTAACTATCACATATTGATCTAACCCATTTCTAATATCTGCATTGCCACTTGACTGTGACTTACCGGCATGAGTTTAACCAGCGTCCATCTAGGAGAGGAGAGCCATGGCGTCCACCTGACTCTGCTTCTTTCTCCCAGAATCCTGTTCTGTCTACTCCACCCACCTAA
>LOJH01038357.1:2879-15067 GCA_001685095.1 Ellobius talpinus | reverse complement strand
CAGCTGCCCAGAACCAAAATAATCACACAGAAACCATATTATTTAAATCACTGCCTGGCCCATTACCTCTAGCTTCTTATTGGCTAACTCTTAAATATTAATTTAACCCATTTCTATTATTCTGTGTATTGCCACGTGGCTGTGGCTTACCGGTTAAAATTCTGGCGTCTGTCTCTGGCGGGGCTACATGGCTTCTCTCTGACTCAGTCTCCTCTCTCCCAACATTCAGCTTAGTTTTCCCCACCTAGCTCTGTACCCCTATAGCTCTGCTATAGGCCCAAAGCAGTTCCTTTATTTATCTGTGATAATCACAGCATACAGAGGGAAATCCTGTATCATGCATCCACTCAGGAAAAGCCCCATGGAAACCTTAGCATGCATGTGGCTTATACCAGGCATGTCCATTATAAATGTCCATGGAACAAGGCTGCATGTGATCAAGAAAATGCTGTGCCCGTCTGAGTCCTAGTATAGGTTAGCACAGAGGCTTATAGACCCTGGGGCCATATCAGCCTGAATTGGAATGCCAACCCTGACTTGGGCAAGAGCTCCCTGAACCTCAGTTTTTTCCAGTTGGGAAATGGAGTCATTATATATCACATCCTGATGAGGGTCATTGAAAATCAAATGGAATTAGGGGGGACAAACCTAAAGCATGGAGCAAGTACCGTGTAGGCCTTCAGCACATACTACTTAGGATTTTCATGAAATAGGCAACGATTTGAGTTAACATAGCAAACTTTATCTGAGGCCCTTGAGAGGCCCATGAAACTGCTAAGGCTGATTTGTGCCTAGCACAACAGCTAATCTCAGAGGAAGAGATGCCCATGTTAGTTAATTTCCCACAGTGTTTACTGTGTTTTGTGTTTCATAACTCAATGCCACTTTACGTTTCCTGGGAATTTTTATTTGGCTTACTCGGCTCCGCTTTCAGAATGCCTGTCCTAGGGAGCCCACAGCATGGCAAGGGGTTAAGCCCAGGCTTGACCAGCAGACCAGAGGCTCTCAGCTGGTGACTCTGGGGAAAATGTGCATCCCGTGGTCTCACCAAAACCTCCCACTCAGAGCTCAGGTGGATCCCAGGTCTCTAAAGCATTGGAAGACTTGCCAGGCAATTTTTATAGAAAGGTGGGCCTGAGACTGCAGGTGGACACTGGAAATGCTAGACTTACCATAAATTGGCTATTTGAGGACTTTTAGAATAAAAGGGAACATTTGTGTCAGGCTCGAAGTGATCCCACATAGCACACAGCATCAGGATGTGGTAACTCTTCATAATTGTGCCCTAGCTCTCCTCCCCCACCTTAGCTCTTATCTTGCTCCCACACAGCCCAGCCTCACAGAGCTATGTGTGAGTCAGAGCACATTCTCCCAGCTCTGGACTTCTGAATGAACTGTGGGTTTTCATTTGCTTTTCATTTTATTTTGTACATTCTGAGTCCTTCCCTATGCCAACCACTCTGTTAAACATCACCTTATTCTTAATTACTACTGCTAAATATTCCAAGCATCCTAAAAGATGATGAACAGCAACACACACCCATTTCTGTCCTAGCTGAGGTAAATATTCTGCGCCTCTGTTTCAGATCTCTTTGTTCTAAGAAATAAAACTTTATAGATATGGTAGAATTCCTTTCCTTATAATTTTTGCTGAACCTTTAGCGGGCCTTTGTCCCCTCCCATTTTTATCCATTTTCTACAAATGTAAATCTTCATAAAGCACATATGTAGAAATGTTTCCTTAATCCTTTTCTCTATGGTGAAAAACACAGTATGTAATCTGTGTCCTTTGCAAATGTGTGTATGTACCATACTGTTTGCCATTGGCACTTTGCTGGATGGTGGATGTCTAGGAGGGTTTCTCTTTGATGCTGAAATTTCATGACCCCTGGACAGGAATTCATTCCCCCTCCAGCTCCAGGCAGCTGTCAGTCACTCCAGCGTTTGTTCTTATGAGTCTGACTATGTTGGGTAATTCATCTGTGCAAACTGTTCGGTGCCTGTCCTTCTAAAACAGGCCTATTTCATTTATCACCATGTCCTCAATGCTACACATGGGACAGTCTCCACTTTTCAAGGCTGAGTCACATCCGCCCATGTTCACTGCAGTTTCATTCTCAACAGCCAAGAGTTGGAAGAAATCAAAATGCCCTTGGCGATGAAAGGCTAAAGATCACACACAGTGTATACATCAGATTATTGTTTCCCCTTTCTCTTTAAGTTTAGTATGTCTATAGAGGTGCTATTGTTTGCTATTCATAGACAAAGGTAAGTTGTCTAAACTGAATAACTGCTTGGCTTAAATAAAGTTTTCGAAACCCTGTCTAACCATTGCTGTTCCATCCCCCCCCAAACCAGAGTCCCTTCCCCATTCCTTTGGCCCACATGATGACCAATGTCACTGTATCAACCCCAGACAATTGCTGGTGACCTTTCTGTCTCATTCTGCAGGGTAGAATTGAATCCTTGCCCAGCCTGGTTGCCAGCACTAGCACAGCGACTAGTACCTCACAAGAGAGCTGGGAGATGTTTTCAGCGAATGCTGGAAGCAAAGGGTATATCGACAAAAGGGGACTCTGGTAGCGTTCCTGCAAAGCCACCTGTGTGTGCTTGGGTACAAATAATTTTATAAGCATTTTATTGCACTTGCATTTTGACTGCGACTCATCACACAAGTTCAGTGTCAGATCAGTTTTTCAAAAGTTTTAGATTTTGGAGCATTTTGCATTGGAGGTTTTCAGATTAGAGATGCCCAGCCTGGACAATGTGTCTGATTTGTGTGTTAGGTACCCTACTAATTCCATGAAGTGGAAGGATAGGGGAGTGAGAAATAAGAGCTTCAGTGCAAGATAACACAGCATGAAATAATCGTTATGTCTCCAGGAGGACTCGAAGAAGCTGCCCTTCACTTTGAAAGCCCCCTCTCTTCCAGACCAGGCTGCCAGTTGCAGCATGGCTTCTGCAGACAAAACAAGCTCAGTGCCCACTCTAGGAGGCAGCGTGTTTATTACTAAAGGACATTTAAACGGAAAACAGCCCAGCAACCGGAATCAAATGTGTCCTTGGGGAAGAAAGTGGAATTCTGGGCTATGCCACACCAGTAAGGCCATGAACCAAAGCCTCAATTTCATGGGTTCCTGAAGGGCTGCTCATGGGGAAAAGAGGAAATTATAAAGTCACAACAGAAGGCTGAAACTGAATATTAGCCTCGCCAGAAGACCCAAGACCTTTCCAGAGCTAGTAAAAACAGCACTTGGTGCTTTGCACAGTCCTTAAGAGGTGGAGTAGAACTGCCCTGTCTTTCAGTGTGGGATGCATACTGCTTTCTTTCCAGACCACACACGTGGAAAGGAAGAGGGCCACTTGAAGAAATGTAACAAGCAATACTTTCATGAGGTGCTCAAGATCACTAGCAACAGTAACAGAGCATCACAGAAGTACCTGCTGCCAGCAGTGGAAGAGGCCACTTTCCCTTTGTGGCCTTTCTTTCCCAACCCTAGCCTTCAGCCTAATTGAGAAACCCATGCAGATAAACCCCAGTTCAGAAACATTCTACACAATACTGTGTAAGTGCTCCTTGGCCTGTCAAGGTCATCAGACTCTGGAAAGTCAAGAGGAGCCCAGGAGATTTCTTAGTTTACGTCTCTATTATTGTGATTAGCACCAAGGCCAACAGTAACTTGTCAGAGGAAAGGGTTTATTTCAGCTCACGGCTCACAGTCCGTCATCAAAGGAAACTAGGGCAGATCCCAAAGCAGAAACCTGAGGCAGGAACTGAAGCAGAGACCACAAAGTAACTCTGCTTACAGCTTGTTTCATCTGGGTTGCTCAGTAATGTTTTTATACAGTTCAGGACTGCCTGCCTAAGGATGGGACCACCCACAGTGGGCTGGACTCTCCTACATCAATTAGAAATCAAGAAAATGCCCACCGCCACACCTACACACCAACCCAATGGAAGCATCCCTCCAGACGACTCCAGTTCGTGTCAAGCAGACAAAGGCTAGCCAGCAGAGTGATGAGGACCCAGGAACAGAAAAGGGATGGTGGGTAAAAGCTAGAGAAATCTGAGTAAAGTGTGGATTTCAGGTAATATTAATTGACTAATACTAACTAATCCAGGTATTGTAAAGCATGCTGATAATGAGGGGAAGTGGTGGCTGGACAATGCATGAGACTGCCACACCCTTTGCAAATTCTACACATTTTTCAAACAGAAAGGTTATTTTAATGAACAAACTGAGGTGCTAAAACTATATTGGTCTTTGCTATAATATTCTTCAAAGTTTGTTGTAGACTCAAACGAAGCCACAGAGCTCTGGTCTTCTAATCCTGGCCATGTCTCCTCTCCAAGGCCAAGGTTCTCTACAGGATAGGCCACAGTTGCTGTCTGTAGACTCAGGGAAAGCCCACTGGTGAGATTGTTGTGACTCCATAGTCACCTTTGTGTCACTAATGTGCCTCCAGCTTCTCCACGAGCTCAGAGCACCTACTACACCTCCACACACCTGACTGCGAAACATGTCTCTTTTTCTTTATAATGGACTCTTTGATCAGAAGGCAGCACTTTATTCTTACCCTCCCATTGGGACTGGTACACAGCAGACACTAACTGTCATCTACTCATCCACGCATCCACCCACACATCAAGCCATCCATCCATTCATCTGTCTTCCACCTATAGATCCACCCATCATTTTATCTCTTCACTCATCTACCCAACACTTACATATGTATCCATCTATGCATTCATACACATACCCCTCTAGTCACCCATCTGTCTTCTTACCACATCAACACAACAATCCATCTATCCATATATCCATTCTTACCACCATCAACACACCAATCCATCTATCCATCTATCCATTCTTACCACCATCAACACACCAATCCATCTACCCATCCATCCATCCATCCATCCATCCATCCACCCACCTAGCCAGCCAGCAAATACTTCCTACGGTCTTCACCGTCACCTTTCTCTAGGCTCTGTGGATAGAAAAGGAAAAGAAAAAGAAAAATGATTTTCCATTCTCACTCTCTATACGTCCTAGTGGGAATCATGGACAGTGGAAATAAGCAAGCTTGTGAGTGAGAGCCACTGACAAGCTACTGTGTGAGGTTTCCCCAGGGGGACAGGAACAAACGTCTATTCACCACAGACAGGGCACCACAGTAAGGAGTCCACCCAAGTCCTGAATGGAGAAGCAGTGAGCTTATTGGGCTTCTTGGAAACGCACAGGTGAGAGGTCACTCATGGGGGTGGATGACCCCAAAGCAGCTGTACTACCTCAAGGTCTCACCCCCAGTGAATGAGAACTTCCCTGCAGCTGTAGACATGGCACCTCCCCTTCGGTGACCCTTCCAGACTCTACATTCTATCAACTCCTAAGACCATATGCAACTATGGAAAGGAGTATCCAGCTATCTGGAGGGTGCTGGAGGGAGTGGCTGAGATCTCAGGTGTGGGGCTGATGACTCCCCTTGTCTGAGGGAAAGCCAACAGGTTGACTCTGAAGGCTCTCTGCCAGCAGTCCCAGTACTGTGACAGAGATGGCACTGGGTGCTATGCTTAGGGGACAATGTAAAGGTAAGCAGAGTGGTATCCCAGAGGGCTGCTTTAAAGGGAATATCCAGCTCAACTCGCAAGAAGGTAGTATTTGTTGGTTTTGTTTGCTTGCTTGCTTTGTTGTTTGTTTTGTTGTTACTGGCTCTGGTTGTTCTTTGAAATTTTTTTATAATTTCTTTATTTTTTGAGACAAAATAATCCCATCATTTCCCTATGCTCTTTCCCCCAAGCCTTCCCATATATCTCTCCTTGCTCGCTCTCTCTCTGAATTTATGGCCTCTTTATTCATTAATTATTGTGACATGTGTGTATATATGTGCATATATTTATTTATTCCTAAATACAGTATGCTCAGTCTGTGTAGTGTTACTTGTATGCATGTTTGTGTTTGAAAAGGGCTGACCATTTGGAATTGGGTAACCAAGTGGTGTCCTTAGGTTTTTTTGCAATTTTATTAGTTAATTTTGTTATTTGACAACTTCATATATATATACATACATATATATAATGTATTCTGACTACTCTCCCCCTTTGTTCTATCAACCCCTCCCCACACATTCTTTTCCTGAATTCCTGAGTTTGGGCTTGGGTTTGTGACTCATTTCGTATAACCTGGGCTATCTGTGTGGCCACCGAATTGGAGCTGCCCACAGAAGCCTAGAGAAGTCATCGGCAGCTACACAACCAAAGGCAATGCAGTCCTCTCTCCCTGGATGAATCAGCAGCAAGCAGTTCATCCCTGGGTGGGTGGGCCTCCTGACGCCTTCCTCCATCCTGACCTTTAGCAGGCCCATTTTGTGCAGCCCCAGAGCAGGCATCCCCAGCTCTCGCGAGTCTGTGATGACAGTGGCTGTCTTCCCACGGAGCTGACAACTCACAGTCCTTCCTGTCTCCCAGCTCTCCAATTACTTTTTTCTGCTCCCTCCCCCACAGTGTTCCCTGGGCCTTACAGGAAAGGATACGAACACCTTGCTTAGGACCAAACACTCAGCTGTCAGGTATTCTCAGCACTTTGTACACCTTGTGTGTGAGTAGATCTTACCCAAGGACTCCCTGTAGACACTTGCCTCATATATATATTTATTTATTTATTCAACATATTTATTGACTGTCTGCTTTCTGTTGGGTACTGTTCACATCTCTCAGCAAGGCTAAACACAGCTTATTTTTTGCACTAGTTAACATTTCTTTCCTTTATATTGAAAATAAATTTTTAATACAATATATTGATTACAGTTTCACCTCATCTAACTCTTCCCAGATCCTCCCCACCTGCCCTCCCATCTGAATCCATAAACCCTTTCTCTCTCTTTAGAAAACACAGACACCTAAAGAATAATAATAAAAATAAGATAAAACAAAACCAAACCTGAATAGGACAAAACAAACAAACAGATGAGAGGCAAATGCTAGAAATAAGAATCCCAGCCACACAGAAGGAGGCAGGAAAGCCTAGGGTGAAAATCATCTTAGAGTGTTTTGAGGAACAGAAAAGAGCAGAGCAAGCAGGACCAGCCTGGGGGGAGAGTGGGGGTTTGGGAGATGGTGAGGATGTGGTGAACTCAAGATGTTTGGTGCTGGTCACATCAGATTTGGACCATCAGTTCTTTATCTCAGATTTGAGGATAAGAAACTGCTTATCCTCAGTTTCCCTACCAGGAAATGGAGAAGGAAGCACATCTGAGTTTGCCAGAGGAAGATCAGATAAAGTGATTCAGTAAGATTCTCGTTACAAAACAGAAGGTTGTGAACATGACTCCTTTACTTTTCTTACATTAAATTAAGAAGTATGATGACGTTAGGTTAACCCATCAGAAAGCTCTCTTGCTCACCAGTGTTTGCAAATGTTCTTAGGAGGCACAGGCTGGTGGCTGTCTGTGAGTATGAGGCTAGCCTGGTCTAAACAGTGCGTTCCAGGCCAGTCAGGGTTACATAGGGTGGGCAAGAATCGCGTGGCGAGTCTCAGTTCCTCATTTGGTTTATCTCCACACTGACATTTCCCTCTTATAACAATAACAATATGCAAAACTAAAACTCAAACAGCTTCACCCTTGATGCTCTCAGAAAGCACCCTGGCTACCCTGGCCACTCTTCAGTCGAGCTGACTCCTAAGCAAGCAGCAATGTCCCCATGGCTCCTCCGGCTTCCCCACTGGGCTTGGAATCCAAGGCTGGTGAGGGAGCTGAAGACTGACAGGGGCTGAGGACAAGGCTAAGCCTTGACGTGCAGGATGCCTTATAACATCTTTCTATCCCCCACGCACTTGGGGAGCCTACTTCAGGAGCACATGGCTCACTTCTCTGTTTTCATGTACTTCTATTTTGTTTTTCTTTTCCTTAAGGGAAAAAAAATAAAAAAGAGATGGAAGGGCTAGACAGGTGGCTCAGCCATTAAGAGGACTCACTGCTTTTACAGAGGACCTGGGTTCAAATCCCTAGAACCCACTTAGCGGTTCACAGCCATCTGTAACTCCAGTTCCAGGAGATCTGACACCTTCTTCTGGCCTTCATGGACAACTGGCACCAAACACACACACACACACACACACTGCACATATCTACATGAGGGAAAAACATTCCTACACGTAAAATAGAAAATAAATAAATAAATAAACAAATAAATAAATAGAGGGCTGGTGAGATAGCTCAGAGAGTAAAGGAGCTTGCTGCCCAGCCTGATGACCTGAATTTAATCCCCAGGACTCACGTGGTGGAAGGAGAGAACTGACAAACTGTCCTCTGACCTCTGCACATGTACATACATGCATACCTGCACACATCTGTGACTCTACACATACATGAACATAATTACACAGCACCAAAATGTGGAAATAAGTATATAATAAAAAGAAAGATAAAATGTCTAAACGGGTTTGGGTGCTGCCAGAGAGATACCTGGTAAGGAGGTGGATGGCTCAGAGCTAGTTTTTACCAGCCCAGAACCCAGATTGCTGCTGCATTTCATTGAAAGGCCACCAGAATGCTGCCGCATTTCACTGGAAGGCCACCAGAGCAGGCCTCTTTCCCACTCACACACATTCACACAGGCACTTGCACTCCCAGCAGGCTGTAGTTTCACTCCACACCCAGCCGCCAACCTCAAGAAATAGATTTCTCAAAAGCTAGGGCTGGATATGAGTCACAGGCAATTCCGTTTTGTTTGGGGTACAAGACTTCCTACTAGTTGGCACCAGAGAGGATTAGTGAGAAGATGTGGTCCTAACCCCAAGGGAAATCCCCACAATTGTATGACAGCTTGGGAAGAGCATGGTCCCTGTTCCCGGAAAGGATGTTGTGCCCCCAGTCAAGGATTTGAAATTTGGGGGGCCTGGGGCTTACGGTGTGCAGCTGAGGTAGTAGGGAGAGGGGGATGTGAGCAGCATGGGGTCCTCTAGAAGAGTCTGCAGGGTCACAGGCAGAAGGGGGTACTAGCATCTACATTCAAAGTCAGGACATGGGAAGGGAAGCAGGCCAGTAATCCTTGGTGTCACACTTGATCTGAGGCTTCCAGATCAAGTAGCAGGCTTCGGAGAAAGGGCAGGAGAATCCCACAGCACCTTCCAGCCCTCCTGCCACCCTCTCCGTCCCCTCCCATAGAACCTCAGCCTTGAAGGAAAGGGTGGGGACTGTCACTCAGTGCTTTCCTTTGCCCCCATCAGGACAGTCACGCCTGGAGGAGAATGGAGCAGACATCCTCTCCTCCATTGCGTCATGGTAGGAGAGGAGATGGGACCTGCTGGGGAGGTGAGCAGCCATAGGGGCTGATCCTAAGATTCCCTGGGACGCAGGGAGTTGGACTGCCATGAAGGCTCTGACCAGACCTCCTCCGCTCTCCTTCCTTCTCAAGTAGAAATGCTTCTCCCTCTGCCTCCCACCATCCTAACTCCTCAACTCACAGTGTGGAATGGAGGGCAGAGGAACAAGGAAGGTCAAGGAGTTTGGAAAGCAGTCACAGCTCTGGCCATGCTCGCTGCACCCAGGGGTCAAGTCTGCTGGCAGCCTCCCTCCTAGGCCACCATAAGAGGCACTCCCTGGTGAGAGTAAGGCCAACCTACCCGCCCAGCACCTCTCTGAGGAAGCAGAGCCCTCTCTCCACCACTGAGTCACAGGGTGGGCCAAGAGCATTGCACCAATCCCAGCAACAGGATAATGCAAAACAACACCCCTGTCTGGTGAAACCACAGGAAGACAGAAATTCAAACAGTCACCAGTCAACATAAGACGCCTTCCTGGGCACAGAGATCAGACAGACACCTGGGCCTAATTGGAAGGGGCAAAGAAACATTGAAAATAGATATTCTTAGCCGATGGTTTGTAAGAAAGAACCTCTCCCAGCTGTATCCCAGGGTAGACACACGAGAACCACCAGAGACCGCATGGAGTCTCGCTCAGTGATAGACAGCCTCCATGACACAAGGGCAGCTGCTTAGGTACAGCAGAGCGCTGAACCCCAGAGTGCACTGGCCACTGTGTACTCAAGAAGTCTTCTGAAGAAAAAAAAAGGAAGTAGAAGGTACACACAGAAGACATTATAATATAAACCACTTTTGTCATGGGAATTAATAACCAGGACGATGGGAGCCTGTTGGTGACAGGAAGTGGCTGAGCAGATATCTCTGGAGAAACTTTCTTATATAGGGTCCTGGTGGCCCTTGAGCAGAGCTGCGGTCTGACAGAGTCTTGGGGGTAGCCACTTTTCCCTTACAGCTGCCTACTTCGTTCCCTTTTGTCTTAGGGCTGGCAAAAGTTACTTGGTTTTGATTCCAACAAAGCTCACAGCGAAAAACACAAAGCAAGATGTCTTAGGAAGGCATTTCTAGAACAAGGCTTGGCCGCAGCAGTTTATCCACTCAGATAACCTGCAAACCAGAGGCGATGTCATTTCTTCCCAGCAGAGGGCAGAGCAGCTTCTCCGTTCTCCTCACCGCTCGGCGGCCCACAGCTGAAGGAAATGCTGTTGAGGGAAGAAAGGTTGCAAACCTGAAAGAACAGTTAGCCTACAAGCCTTCAGCTGGTCGGAGTGTGATAAAGACCTCAGTGTTTCTTCTTGGACTACACCATCACATCACGGATTGTACCCAGAGATTGCAGGGATGTGCTCTGGGGCTGAAGCATCTTGAAGGGCCGCCCNAGTCACTCATAGATGAGCCTAGGGAAGTGGCATCAGGCTTCTCTGAAACCCTGACTCCCCACTCCCGCCCCAGGTTAGAGCTTATTTGTTCATGTACTGTGGAGATACTTGTGTCGATGTGTGATCTTTGGTTAAAGCGGAGTTGGGCTGCTGCCCTTGTTGTGGATCGCAGTGTGGGCTGTGGAAACGCCGCTTCTGGCACCATGTGCTGCTGTTTGGACCACGCGTGCAGGACCACAGGGCAGTCTCCCTCTCAGAGACTAAATCAGTTCCGCTACAGGAAGGAAGAGGAGAGGACTCTGGATTTCACTTCCGGGATTCAGAAAGCACCCGATTACTGTGTCTGCCTTTCCTTTTTAGAAAAACCCTGCCTTCTAGGGTCGCCTTCAAACCTCAGTTCATCTGTGCTGGGAACAGAAAGGCTCCTGCCAAACTCTTTACCCTATGGGATGAGAGAGACACCTTCTGTGGCCTTGCTTCTCCCTGTGTTGACATCTCTTTCTCCCCTGATTTCTACCGGCACTCTCTCTCTTTCTCTACCCTTCTGGTTGGTTCCTGTTAGTTCCAAAGATGGGAAGGGAAAAACCACCACCCCAAATCATCATGGCTAAATCAATTAAAGAAAACAGTTCATTAAAGTTCATTTAAATTCTTGTACATGAGCTGCCTCCCCCTAAGACAGGGTTTGAGAGGTTAGCTTTGGATATGAGGAAGACAGTGTTTTTATAGCGCAGGAGTAGGGGCTTTCCAAATGGGGAATTTGGAGGGCAAGTTAGCAGAACCTAAACGTACTAACTTAGGCATAACAGCCTTCTGAAACAAAGACATGATTTCAAGATGGTCATAGCTAGGTAGTGATAACCTTTTGGAACAAAGGTAGGGCTGCAAGATGGTTATAAACAACTTTTTGAAACAAAGCTATGGCTGCCATTTCTTGAAACAGGGAGTTCAGAACCATTTGTAGTTAGGTTACAGGTCGGGCAAAGCCCAATCCTCGAGAAACAGAGGTTTAATCATAATCGGGAGCAAACCTAGTTTGTCTTTGCTCTCAGACGGCTTTGAAGCCTAAGATGGAGTCAGGCTGGTTCATCAGTTCCCTCCCCTTATTTACTTCTTGCTCCCTCCAGGTGGTGAGAGGTTCAGCCCCACAGAAACTCAGTTGATTCATGGTTGGTCCTATCCTTCTCAGCTACATCAGTGTTTATTTACATCTAGGACACCAGAAGACCGACATAGGCGGTCTCAAGAACAGGCAATTGCAAAGATAAACGGTAGTGTTACTTTCTCCCAGGTGCTGAACTGGTGCCCAGGCAGCTGCTGATCTCAGGGCAGGCACAGAGAGGGGACCCTCAGGAAATCTCCAGGATGGTGTCACTGCTGACTGAGATGTCTTTTAGCCTGTTCTATATAGTGAGTTACAGGTTAGCCAGAACCAAACAATCTCTCTCTCTCTCTCTCTCTCTCTCTCTCTCTCTCTCTCTCTCTC
>LOJH01038356.1:16693-27924 GCA_001685095.1 Ellobius talpinus | reverse complement strand
GGGGGGAGGACCTTGGATTTCCCACAGGGCAGGGAACCTTGACTGCTCTTTGGAATGGAGAGGGAGGGGGAGGGAGAGTGGGGGAAGGGGAGGGAAATGGGAAGAGGTGGAAATTTTTAATAAAAATAAAAAAATTAAAAAAGATATGGCCAGGTATTTGGTCATATCAATAAGAATGGTGACTAACCTATTGCACAAGCTATAAAATCTATTGTGAATGATATGTCAGTAAAGTATTGTGATGTCATAAATACAGAATAATCAAGAATACTTGTTAGTTTTGCTGTTGATATCAGGTCTCCTCTTGATTAACTTCATATGCTTTTTCTTTTACTTATGATTAGTACATCAATAAAGACTAATTAAAGTATCGTAATAAATGTATTATCAAAGAGCACAAATAAAATATCCTGAAAGGAAAAAAGAAAATTATTTTCAAAAAATTTAATAGTAGTTAAGAAATACAGATTATTTTAACACTACTTAACAGTATAAATTAATTTAAAAGTAGTATCATGAAATATAAATGAGTATTGTTATAACCTGAAACTATTCCCAGAAGCACAGAGGTAATAAAGAGAATAATGAATGAAGATAAAATGAATGAGCTACAAAAATTTAGTTTGAAGAAGGTAAATACGGTTACTATAGGAAGAGAAAATGTTCTCTAGTTTTTCTTAAAGTAAACAGCTCTGAAAAATAATAGTGAGAAGATGAACAAGGAAATAACCAGGGGTTTCAAAGAAGAATTCAAATTCAACATATGACAAATAAATTTATATTTATTGAATATCTATAAACATAAAATATTAAGGAATTTTTTAAAATTGAAGAAACTTACATTAATTGTAGTATTGTATATAATTTTTTAAAACTCTTCATGTATATATATATATATGTTTGTGTGAGTTTTTTTGCAGTATATGCATGTTGGATCCCACAGAAGTGAGAAAGAAAACATCAGACCTTCTGGAACAAAATTTACAGCTGGCTGTGAGCTACCATATGAGTATTGGAAATAATATCCAGATCCTCTGCAAGAGCAGCAAGTGCTCTAACTATGGAGCAATCTGCCTCCCTCTTCTAATAATATCTTAAAATAAAATAATATCTTAAAATAAAATAATAATATCTTAAAATAAAATAATAATAATATCTTAAAAGTGAGAACTCTGGAGTCTCCCCATCACACAGTCTGTCTGGCATGGATCTCCACATGGAATTCAGCTGTTTGTACACCTTCAGACTATTCATTTTAATAGGTCCATAACTTAGTTTCACTGACAAAATGGTGGGAATACTTTTTTTAGGCTAAATAAACATCAAATGCTTTCTTGAGAAGTTTAACAAACAGTAGGCATTATATATACCCTATTTTTTGATATTTCCATTTTACCTCTGATAATGATAAATATTGAAGAGGTTGTTCATTGTGCATTGGTAGAGAGGGAGATAACATGACTTCCATATGAAAATTGGAGTTTCTCTTTGATTGGTAATTGGGAATGAATATACATTTCCACCATACACTTATCTTTGGAAATACAACCAGTAACACATGCAGGGTGTTCATTTAGCATTGTTTGTACTAAAATAGTAGCTGGACAATCTTTGAAGATGTGACTGAAGGGACTGATAAAATTATTTTCAGGAATTTATGAAACTTTATTTTGTGTTTGGGAAGCAGGGGTCAGTACATGTACTCCAACAAGATATAAACATGATGTCAGAATAGAAGTTGCAGAAATGGTCACTTAGAAAATTGACATTTATGTCCAAAGTTCATAGGTGCATGATGATGTGATAAAATATGTAGAAGGAAACAATAGAATATTCTTAAGGTGATTTGTGTGGTGTGTCGTTGAAGAGGTGAGGAAGAATTCTACTTTGTATCTGTACGATGTTGATAGCTTTTCTAACTCATAAGACATTACTTTTATACTGAGATTAGAAATTGAAGCCAAGAACATACAGTGGAGAAATTAACTGTGCCTTGGACTCCCGAGGGGAGCAAGCAACCACATTTCTCTTCCTTTCTTTCCCTCTTACTTTCGTATTTCTCAGTGCCCATGATGGATTTATTAGCAGATGCCTGAGGTCAGTGTTTCTCCACCATATTTGTTTGCATCAGAAACAAATACGCATCTCCACAGAGTAAAGAGTGTTCCAAAGTCACATGAAGGGGCTTCTTCCTTCTGTACTCTGAAGAAGTACCCCACCCTGGAAACTAGGTAAGGTGTGAGAAACGCCAGTGGAGAGAAAGACAATGAATGCAGCTCTTGAACTCTCTTTGCCTTGAGTCTGAGAGCTTAGATTTGTGATTTGGAGCAGACATGTGTAACACCTACATCTATGGGTGCCATGTGTGAACATGGATGGAGTCTGATATCTCTCTGTCTTTTTAGAAAGCAGTACATCACCACTTAGTAGTTTTTAAGATAACAAGCTTCAGTGTATAATATTTTTTTAAAACCTAAGCAATAGCAAAAAGGATCAGGTCTTTCTATTTTTAACAGTTTTGTTTTTCTCAAGTGACCGTCTGGCTGTTGGGGATGTGGAGCAGGGGGAACACTCCTCCATTGCTGGTGGGAGTACAAACTTGCACAGCCACTTTGAAAATTCTCAAAACAAATTCTTTTAAATAATTATTTTTTAAATTTTCCCATTTTATTTAAACATGGATTCTTTTCTCAAACAATATAATTTGAATACAGTTTTTCCTCTTCTACTCCTCCCAGTTCCTCCCCACCTCATCCCCTCTCCCTTCCTGTCTCTCAGTAGAAAAGAATAGGCTTCTAAGAGATTACAGCAAAACATAACAAAACAAAATATAATCAGATAAAACAAAAATCATCACATCAAATTTGGACAATACAGGCCAACAGAAAAATACAAGAGTCCCAAAAGAAGGCACAAAAATCAGAGACTCACCTCTTAAACTCATTCAGGAGTCTCATAAAAGCACTAAACTGAAAGCTGTAGGGTATATGCAGAGGACCAGGTACAGACCAGTCTAAGCCCTGTGACTGTTGCTTCAGTCTCTGTGAGCTCACATGAACTTTGATCAATTGTTTTAGAGGCCTCATTCTCCTGTGTCCTCAGTCCTTTCTGTCTCTCCTACTCTTTCTGCCCACTCTTCAGAGGGGTTCCCTAATCTCTGGGGGGAGGGATTTGATCCCTTGAATGTCCTTCAGTTCTAGCTGTCCCTCTCTTCATTCCCCCTCAGTCCTGTCTTCCACTTCCTCTTATCATCTGCTCTTCTTCTTCTTGTCCCTGACCCAGCTCCATTCCATGTATAAAATATCTTCCCCTTCCCAGGGAGATCCATGTGTTCTCCCCATTCCCTACTTCTATGCCTATCCTCTCTCGGTCTATGGATTGCAGCTTGGTTTTCATTTATTTAGTTGATAATACCCAGACATAAGCAAATGCATACCGTATTTCTCTTTCTAGATCGAGGTTAGTTTACTCTGGATGATTATTTTCTAGTTCCATCTGTTTGCCTGTAAATTTCATGATGCTATCATTTTTAACAGCTGAGTAAAACTCCATTGTAATTGTACGATGTTTTCTTTATTTATTCTTTTGGTAAGGGACATATAGAGTGTTTCCAATTTCTGGCTATTATAAATAGAGCACCAATAGCATAATTGAACAAGTATCCTTGTGGTAAAATGAAGTGTCCTTTGGGTATGTGCCCAAAAGTGGTATAGCTGAATCTTGAAGAATTGCCATATTGACTTCAATGGTGACTACACAAATTTACTTTTTAAAGTGGGCCAATGTGACAGATGTATCCAGAGACTAGTGGTGTTTAATTCCTCCTGCACTAAAGGTCAATGGAATTACAAAGAAAAGACGACTCTCACATTCCTGGCCCCAAATGAATAGCAAATTTTGGGTTGTTGGGAATACTGAAATGGCTCTTGCTATTTCAATACACAGAAAGTTGAATCATGTATGCAATGTGGAGGAAAATGTAAAAACATGGTGGAGTTTAAACTAGAAAAAAATAGCTTCATGTCCATCTTCACAGCCCCTGAGTCCTTGTGCCTGCGTTCCGCAGTGCTCATCCTTAATACCACCCTCCCTTGATATCTTCTGAATTTTCAGACTTTACCCACTCTAATAACCAACCACAGGTTGGTATCTGTATACGCGCAAGAAACCTGGATTTTTCTTTGTGCATTTGGGCTACCTTGCTTGATGTTATACATTCTGGGTCCCTCCATTTTCCTCTAAACTTCATTTGTCTTTACAGTTTAATGCTATTCCTTTGTAACATAATTTCATTATCCATTTATTTGCTGATGGACATCTAGGCTTAATGTATCTCCTGGTTCTCAAGAATAGAGCTGCCGTGGACATGGGTGTGGTGTGCAATAGCAATGGGTTTTGAGAGCAGATGTAGCAGAATTCTGAGGACACTTAAGATCCTGTCCCTTCTGTATATGCTGTCTGATCCCTTCCCATGAGGCGTGGGCAAAACATCTGAATGTAGCCGGACAGCTGCTCTGTCCCCAGAGTGAAGGACAGCACATCAGATCATTTTAACAGAGTTAACAGAGTGAGACACTCCTTGTAGAAAGCGTGGACTACACGGCCAGGACCCCAGGTCAGCTTCTAAGTGCTAAGAGTGATTCTGGGTCACCAGGCAGCAGGCAAACAGGAAACAATTCTTCAGTTCTGTGAGTTGCATGCTTGTCATCAGTTTGGCAAAGAACAGCAAGTCCACAGGGAAGAGAGCGCTGTTCTCACAGTGATTTCACTTGGGTCAGCCTGAACTGTGCTCACTCATACCTGCTCTTCCATTCCTACAAAGTGCAGAATAACACACTTGGTGCTGTGGGAAGCAGCTTGTTATGTATCATGAGGGATATGCCTTTGAAGGTCTGCCAGGATCAAGAACACCATACTTAGTCTCATGAATAATTTGTTGATGACTATTAGATATTTATTATAAAACATTAGCTCTGTCTAGCCAACCCCTTCCTATGATTCACATACCAAACAATTTTTATTAAAGTCATCACTTGAACACAAGTTTTGTTGTTGTTGTTATTTTTTAGTATGAAGATTCATTTTACTAAATCATCTGTTTTTTGCTGTTGTTCTTGTTTTTCAGCATAAGAAAGAATACGGAGAAACAATTATTATATGTATTTCCAGTTGACCTAATGGGGGAACTACCTGGTAAACTAAGTGACATATTCAGAATTGACTAGAACTTGTTTGCGATCTTAGATTAGGAATGAAAATTCTGCCACTTAAAATCATTTTCCTGAAAATAGCTAAACCCCAAACTTCACTTCAATCACAAGAATCCATAACACTTCTAGATCCTACCTCAAGAAACAGGAAGTTCAGTGTGGAATTTCAACATGTTTTACCTCCTTCTACAAGGAATGTCTCACTCTGTTGACTCTGTTAAAATGATCTGATGTGCTGTCCTTCACTCTGGGGACAGGACAGTTGTCTGGCCACGTTCAGATGTTTTGCCCACTCCTCATGGGAGGGGATCAGACAGCATATACAGAAGGGACAGGATCTTAAGTGTCCTCAGAATTAAGTTACATCTGCTCTCAAAAGCCATTGCTATTGCACACCCATGTCCATGGCAGCTCTATTCATGAGAACCGGGAGATACATTAAGCCTAGATGTCCATAATTTTCTTTACAGAATAATTCCACATGGTGAATCCCAAGCAGAAAGGAACAGGGTCTATGTTATAGTGAGTTTTCTTCAACTGTTGAATTCCAAACCTTATCTTGCAATGAGCGCAAGTTTTCTCAGTAAACATATCAGCTAAATTTTCAGTGTAAAGGTGACCTGCTTTGAGTTGTTTGGATATTTTCCCTATGGTTTTCAAGACTATACTTTCTAGATCCTGTATTTCTATACATGGTTTAATTATTAACACATTTAAATCTCCTCTGAAAACTCAGCTATATACACCCAGCCTCTTTGATATGTGTGCCATAATCTGAAATATTCAATGAACTTTCTAAGTCTTCAGTAACTTTTGAAAAATGTAGACTGTTACTGCCTGCCCTCTAACACACACACACTCAAACACACACACACACACACACACACACACACAGATTGAGAAATTAAAAAACAAACAAACAAACTAATGAGCTGTTTCCAGATGAGCTCTGGCTCATCATGACAGGTATTAAGTTGCAATCAGTGTTTCCCTGATTGAGATTATTAGAAGGTGCACACTAATTGTTGATACACTTTGTGGTTTCAGAGCTAGAGAAGAAATGATATTAACTGATAGCTAACCTTCTTGTAGTTTGGCAAGTTTACAGTGGCTGTAGATGGTAGGAAAATCAAGTGTCAAAAGGGAAACATGAGAACAGAATTCTCAGATGGAACAGAATCATAAACAGTGTACTAGTGTTGGGAAGGAATGGTAGTAAAAACCAGTTTGAGATTCACCGCTGAGATATTACATGGAGGGTTTAACTTGTCCTCTGTTTGCATCTGGTTCTCAGGCAGACATCTGTCTGTGTGTGACGCATTTCTCAGGTTGGTGTGAACTTGTGTAGAGAGAACACTTGCAGATGGTCAGAGCCTGGAGTTAAGATTCACTTCAATTACTGATTGTCTAGAAAATATCTATCAGGCACCTGTTCTGAACAGTAATAAGTGCTATTGTGTCATTGGTTACCACCAAATCCTGCAGCTTTCTTAATTATTTATCCACCAATTAGTTTACTATTATGAGCCAGGCTTGGTAATAAAGTACAGTCATTTTGCTCTTACTGGAATAATTATTTCTTGCAATATGCTACCATTATAATTGTGTTCTTACTAATACTGTATTATTGAAACTGCAGTTACAAGAAGGATATGGTGAACGCACACACACACCACATGCACACAGAGACACACACAAATACACACACACACATCCTGAATGTTTACATTTCTAGCACTTGAGAGGCAGAAGCAGGGTTCAGTCCTGGCACCTCATGCCTATTATCCCAGTCTTGAGAAGTGGAAGTAAAGGCAAGAGGGTCAGAAGTTCAGAAGCTCAAGGTCATTCTAAACTGCATAGCAAGTTCAAGGTGAGGTGTGGTTCTAGGACAACTTGACTATAAAACAACAAAAAACAAGTAGAATATACTAACCATCATTCTTGGAGGTTCTGGTAACAAGTGTGGATTTTGACTGAATTTAAATATAAGCATACAGTTCTCATACATAATATGAGAGACCCAAAGCTCAACTTTTGTGTGTGTGAGTACGTGTACATGTGAGTGTGTGTGTGTGTGTGTGTGTGTGTGTGTGTGTGATGAGGTGTCCACAGAGGCCAGAAGAGGGCTTATGATCCTGAAACTAAAGTTACAGGTAGAGTTAAAGATGAAGTCACACAACATAGGTGCTGGGATCTGATCTCAATGGATCCTCTAGAAGAGCAGCAACTACTCTTAACTGGGGACCCATCTCTCCAGCCCCCAGAAAAACACCTTTATGTTACACGTGTGTTCTAAGAAATAATTCACACTGAAGGAAAGGGACAAATTCCCAGTGAGGTGTCTGCATGTCCATCGTGAAGTGTTGAAGTCTCTGGGGGAACCCTCCTTCCTCAAACACGGTTATAACCCACAGTGCTCATATAGAACAGACAGCTGCAACCTCCCCGCTACTTGTTCATAATTCCTGCTAAGCTAACATGACAGGTACTTGCCACATGTGTGTACTAGAGTCCATACCAAATCTTAGCTTTAAAAATAAAAGCAAGATATCCAGACTACACAGCCCACAATTGGAGGTGGAATTCCTATTGTTTCTGAAGATCATTCCCTGCTGGGAAAGGTTAACTAAAGGAATTGCCAATGAAGCATATGGTTCTTTGACATTGTTAGCACAGAGAGATGATAAAAAGAATTTCAGAAATGATATCTTTGATGTCTAGCCACTACCCAGAAGCATGGCAACACACCTCAAACAGTCCTATTAAATCACTATTGGCCAAGGGAGTAACTTTTTAAAATTGCCTTTCATACTTGTATGTTTAAAAGGTGAGAAGTGTGTTAGCTTTAACAACATTCCTCCCCTCAGGTTTTAGGAGGTTGACTATTGGGTGGAGTTAATTTATTAATGGACCCATTGTTGCCACAGTTGATTTCCTCAACTGTTTCATTGCCAATGCAGCACAGCCTTATTTCAAGTCCAGGAAATAAAAGGAGTAGATACAATATGATAAAATTGGCCATTAGAAAATTTTCCATACCTGGGAACTTATACTTTTCTGTAAGGTGCCAGAATTCTTAGAAACTGCCCAACCATTCATTGTACTCAGAACTCACAGTCAAGGAAGGTCCTTTCGTAGTGACTTTTAATTGTCAACTTGGTACAGGCCAGGGTCACCTGAGTAGAGAGTCTCAATTGAAGGATTGCGTGAGATCAGGCGAGCTGGTGGTTGTGCCTGTGGGGGTTATCTTGACTTGGTGCAGAAGGGTCCAACCCCATTCCTAAGCAGGTGGTCCTAGGTTGGACAGGAAAGCTATCTGATCATGAGCCTTTGAACAAGCTAGCAGGCAGCAGCACCCTTTGTTCTTTCTGCTCAGGTTCCTGCCCTGACGTCTTTAAGGGGCTGTGTTAGCCAGACAAATCCTTTCTTTCCACAAGGTACTTTGGTCACAGTGTTTTATCACAGAAGCAGAAAGGAAGTTGTCATCACCAAACTTCATTTTGCCATGATCTAATCGATTGCCCGCATAGGAAAATCATTAAGTAAAAATAGTATGATAGGGAACTGTGTCTTGGATGCAAATCTGTGGACTTAGTTAAAGCCTAAACTTAAAACATCTAAATTAATGGGTAGTTTAATAATAAAACATCAGATAAATGGAATTCCTAAATGGCAGAGAGAAAGTCATATAACAGAAAAGAGTAGTAGAATTGGAGGTGTCCTGGTGTGGTTGCAGAAGACAGCATTCTAGTGTGGAGGAGGAAAGAGAAAGACCTAAGTGAGCAGGCATTCCTGACACACTGGCGTGTTCATTTCCAAGTACTTTGAGATTACAGTTTGAGCCCTAGGGCCCATTTTGAGTTATTTTATATATTATGCCATGAATAATACATAGTATATAAAATGCAATGAAGTCATTAAAAACTGAAGTTAATTGTTTTGAGAGTTGTTGGGTGGCTCTTGATTTTACAGTATATATGCATATATACATTATATGTGTATATGTACATACATACACACAGAGACATACCTATGTATATACTATATATATGGGTTTGGGTACTATTTTTTATTGACATACTTCCATATTTTGGTGCTGCTTTCTCATGGTGAGCCGAGATTTTAAGTAAGTCCACATAGATTTTAGAATAAGCTTGTCAATTTAAAAAATAATCTCAAGTATATATGGAGCTTGCAGTTGAATCCCAGCACTGAAACAAAACCACTAAAGAAAACATAGCACAACACCTCTAGTAGGGTTTGGTGGACCTAGAGTGACGTTCCAGAAGATTTGAGGAGAATGCTCACGTTAGACATCATTGACTCTTGGCTGCAAAGCCATCAGCAGCTCATTTGCACACTGTTGCACAGGCCCTACCGAAGAGGCCTTACACACCTCTTGTCAGACTTTGCCCTGGCTATTTTCAGAATATCTTAGTAGTTTTAATTTCTGATTTATTGTTAACATCCAGAAATACAGTCATTGCTGGCACCCTGAAACTGTGTCTTAGGGCCTGGATTCATGTACTAGACCCTGTACCATGGCCATTTTTTTTCAAGTTTAAAAACTGGGCAGTTAGAAGCTATGTTTGTGTCCTTGTAAATAACTGTAGCAGAAAATCAAACTCAAACCAGGAGAATGAGGCACACCCCACCCTCCTTTTATCTCCACCTCTAAGATACTGACACACTTATATCATTTACTGAAGTGCCTTGGGGGTCTCCCTGACAAATTTGTAGCATTTCCTCCAGAAGAGGGGAGGAAAGTGCTCCCACACCTCCCCACTGGGTGAAACTGGCCTCCAATTCTATTTCTTGTTTCCTTTATAATCGACTTTAGGATAAACATGGTAAGAGAACAATTTAAAAATTCTTGCTTTATCATTTGTCTCTTGAGATGTTTAACTATTCTCTAAGCCAAAATCTGTATTCTGATAATGTACAGAGTTTCCTATATGAAAACCATGAAACTTTTGTTCTTAATGTTTTAATTTTGAAGCTACATACAGACAAATGACATTCATTATGCCATTTTTATAAATACATGTTATTATATTTTCTTTGGTGCTTCTCCCTGCCCCCACCCTCACCCATATGTCTTTCTGGTGCTTTGGCTGATTCCATTCCTCCTCAACAAAGACCCAACTTCTACTTGCTTGTCACACATATTCCACTGCCCTCTCCTTTCCACCCTTCACTGAGCTGGGATCTTCTGTTTTTGAACAGTCTTTGTGCATTGATGCCCCCACACATGCACATAGTTGTGCACCACACATGCACACCCATGTGTATGCAGCATTACATGTAGATTCTGCACATGAGAACTCACTATTTGCCTTTCTAACTCTAACTCTGTCTTATTCCTCAGAAGTTTAAAAATACTTTATTCTTTCAGTCACTTCTCCAAACTCACCCACAATCTTGGACCAATGATGTCCTTTAAACAACAACAAAAACAAATGAACAAAACAAAACAAAACTTAAATAAGGTCTCACTAGGTAGCCCTGGTTGGTATAGAACTATCTATGTAGACCAGGCCCTTCTTGATCTCACAGAGATTCACCTGACTCTGTTCCCAAGTACTGTATTATAGGTGTGTGCACTATACCTTGTTCATGGTGGGTAAAAAAGTGACACACATCCACTACCATTCATTGCCATTCCATCTGAAACCATTTTCTTGTTAGAAGGTCATGCATTTAAAATATCAAACACACATTTCAATGCATTCCAAAATATTAAACAACTTAGAATAAATGAAATAACCCTTTAAAAAAGCTTAAGTTGTTATGTCAAGGTGAAAAACAAATACTGGAGAGCAAATAGCAACAAATGGGATTTATTCTATACTTAGTGAGAATTCAGAGGCCAGATTTTCATGACACCATTATTTTACTCCACAGAATTCCTTTGCCACTAAAATTTCCACTGAGAGCAGAGTTGCTTTTATTACTGGCTCTGCCAGAATATATATATCTATATATCTATATATCTATATATCTATATATCTATATATCTAT
>LOJH01038356.1:0-10584 GCA_001685095.1 Ellobius talpinus | reverse complement strand
TTTTCAAGACAGGGTTTCTCTGTAGCTTTGGAGCCTGTCCTGGAATTAGCTCTGGTAGACCAGGCTGGCCTCAAACTCAACAGAGATCTGCCTGCCTCTGCCTTTCGAGTGCTGGGATTAAAGGTGTGTGGCACCACCGCCTGGCTGAATAGGCATCTTTTAATGTGGGGATTGCAGTACTGGGGCTTCGGCTTCCAGGATTATGTATTTGGTGCTATGCATCACAGTATTGTGGTCAACCTCAGTTATGGATACATGCTAGACATCCTGGCCCTACTCAGGATAGGACAGTAGCTGAACACACAGTTCTCATTCTATGGAGGACAGCTAACCTTGCTTGTAGTGCTCCTTATGAGCTTAGGTGGAAGTGTAGCCTGGAAGTGGTCTCCGTCATCCCTGAGAGCTCGACAAGTGGGGGAGGGGATGGAGACTCTGTCTTATCCTTTAGCAACTGAACTTCAAGATGCTTCCTGTACGCAGAGTCCAGTTAGATTTTGTGGCTGTGCTTCAGCTGTTATCTACATTCCTCTTGAACAGTAACTACCTTTCTTTATTAAACAAAGGGCTTATACTAATATATGCCTCCCACACTCAGGGGTGCCAGTCACCACCATCACTGAATCTAATGACAGATAGAGCATCAACCTATAGGTTATGCATTCCTAGGTTGATGAGTGCCCTTACTAGTGACTTATAACAGATGCAACTTCCATTCTTTTTCTTGTCTTTCTGGGTTATTCAGGTTGTATTGTTTACTTTCTGTATGTCTCAGAAACAAATTAAGAAATTTTTGGTAAAAAAAAATAAGTTAGAAAAAGTACATTCCTTGATTTCAGTCTTCTCGATACCTCCACTGAATCTCCCTTCCTTCATGGATGAGAAGTCCTTGCTACAGACTGTTGAAATCTCTGCCAGTGCCTGCACTGCTCTGGAAGACCCCACCCTTGGCAATGGTGGTTTCCCTGGCATCTGCCTGAGTTATTTAGTGAGCTCTTCCTACAGTGATCAGTTCCATCAACTCCTCCAATGTTTATATTTGAAGTGAGTTTGCAAACATCTTTGTTCTGCCAAACATAGCAACTCAGGCCTGATCAGTAACTCACTAGTGGGACTGAATTTTGGGATTGAGTCTGTGGGGTGGGTTTTCCAGTAATCCTATTTCATTCCCTGCCATTTTGGGGGGTTAAGACTACTCAGATCCCTAAAATTCCATTGGGAGTTTGTAATTTATAATATTTTAAATTATTCCCCTCGCTGATAATGAGGCAAAGGCAAGGAACCTTTTGAGGAGGACGAAACCAAAGCCATGTGCTCTCTCAGAAGACCACATTCTACCAGTCTTCCCGGACTAGAGGTTCTGAGCTACCTGATTCCAGTGACTGGCTCAAGGCCATCCTATGAGACCCTGCTCCTTCTTCCCTGGCTTTTATATAAAGATAAATAACAGGCACCAGTTTAGTATCTGAGGGAATCATCCATATTGGGGTTGAGGTGAAAAGGATATCTGGAGTCTTCAATGTGCCAGAAACCATGGTGGTAACCCCTGAGTCACTTAGCTCGGGTCACTATGACAAGGTTTCACAGGACAGATGATTTAAACAACAGGGAAATTTTCCTCACTATTCTGGAAGTTGAAGTCTGGGATCAAGGTTTGGGTAACAGAGATGGCAACTTCCCCCTGTGTCCTCATGAGGTCAGTGCTTTGTGTGACTGTCTCAATCTCCTTTTGTCAGACTGCATCATGGCTACCCTAATGATCTCAGCTTTGCTTAATCACCTGTTGAAAACCTGCCTCCAAATACAGTCACATCCAAGGGACAGAGATAGTGTAGGGAATAGGACTTCAACACATTTGGAGACGATAGATGACTGACCGTACCCTAACAGTAGCTCCCTGAGGAGTTCTGTTAGCCCATATGGCTGGCCTGAGTGCATGTGGAGAAGAGTTCTAGGGTCCCTGAGCAGCGTTGAGAGTCAGGGCTCAGACAGTGAGATCTGACTGAAGAAAGGTGACTAAGAGATCGGCTCTGTGCCTATACTATATCAGATCAAGCTTTCCTTCTCACTGTCACACCTTGCTCATCATGTTCCATCTTAGCATTCTTCACTAGGTGAGAAGAGACCTGAGTTAGTTGCTGCCATGTCCTTCCCCATTGTCATCTTTCCCTCCTTAGGCCGTGAATGGTTTCAGTCAGATGAGGATAGCTGAAGGTGTCAGCATGCTGCTCACAGACCCTCTCCTCTCTAAGAAGGTATTTTTTTTACTTTCTGTGCTATACATTGGAGAAAAAGTTACTAATTCACCAGCCCCTACTGTAATTAAAGATACAATGGCGTGGGATACCGTATCAGCTACTTTTCTCCTGGCTGTGTCAAAATGCTTGACAAAAATAAGGTAAGAGAGAAAGTAATTTTTTTTGGCTTGTGGTTTGAGGAGTAAGGTCCAATGTGACAAGGAAGTCATGATTGCTACACTGTGTGGTAGCTGGTCACACTGTGTCAGGAAGCAGAGGGAAGCAAATGCTACTGCTCAGCTCAAGGTCTTCATTTTTCTTCTCACTAAATCCAGCACCTTACTCCACAGAATGGAGCTGCTCCTATGCAGGGGATCTTCCTTTCTTCTTTAAGTCTCTCTGAAGATGCCTTCACAGACAAGCAGAGGTATGCTTTCTAGGTGATTCTATATCTAGTTAAGTTGACAGTGAAGCTTAACCATCATAGACAGAAATCTTTCCTTTGGTTGAAGCCCATGATCTGCCCATTTATACCCCGATGCCTCTAATTAAAACACAGTCTTTTGTTGTTGAATGTGTCAAAATTCTGATTATACTATATTCACTTAAAAATTTTCATTTGCAAGTGAAAAGCCCTAATACTGCACCATAATTTACTTCCATATATAATACATAATTTTGTTACATACATACTATGCATTATTTATTACAAAACCACTTATTTTAAACTATCAACTCTTGTTTCATTAGCAAATATAAGGGAATAGTAGATTAAACAACTTTATGACCCATTTCGCTCTTGGTGAAAACACTGTGGTCATTACATATTTTAAGTTGCTAACTAATGTCAATGGGACTGAGGAAATGGCTAGGAGTTAAGAGTACTTACTCCAGTTGTAGAAGACCTAGCTTTAGGTCCCAGCACCACAGCTGGCTTCAAAACTTCTTTTAATTCAAGTTCAGGGGATTGTTGGTTTAATAAGAATGGCCCTCCTAGGCTCATGTATTTGATTTAATGTTTTATTCCCAGTTAGTAGGCTATTTAGAAAGAATTAGGAGTACTTAACTGTCTAAAACTGTAAGCAAATGTTTTCTTGCATATGTTGCCTTGATCATGGTGTCTCTTCACAGTACTGGAACAGTACATAAGATGCTAACATATATGAATAAAGGCATCCAGCTAAGAAAACTGAAAATTATTAGACAAATGAGACGTGAAGAAAAAGGAAAAAATCATTCAAAAATACTGTCCCAAGGAAAAAGGTTAAATTGGTCTATTGTATATTACATTTCCAACATTGTAAAATTTCATAAATCTTCTGAAATGTTTGTTTCGGCAGGTCTCTACAATCTTATAATGCTGATGATCTTTTTGTAGTACCACCAATCTAATTAAGAATTAAAACTGGCTTTGGAGATGGAGTGTGGCTCTCTCCTTCTTTAAACCCAAGGATGCTTGTTAAAGTAAAATTCCAAATCTCTGTCTCATGTCAGATGAGCTACCTTATATGGGATAGAAGAAAAACCCAAACTAAAATTAAGGGATTATTTTATTGTCACTAATCTCATAATCCTTTGGTTTTATATTGACTCCTTGACAGCTTTTCTTAAGGTATAAATATTATCTCAAAATTTTAAGATTTATATGTGTACATATGTACATATAAATTAAATTTTTATCATGATATAAATTGTCATATAAAGTACTAACTCTAAAAAGAGGCTTCATCTAGCTTTCTGTACATGATTTTGGGTTTGAGTCTCATTCAGGTTAACTAGGAACTAAGTTTCTGTACTCCGAATGTACATGACAAATACGGTCCTTTAACCTCTTGGAGAACTGCTGCATGTGACATTTAAAATGTTTAAGTTTTCTGCAGTGAACCAAGACCATGCCTAACAGTGATCTTTGAAGTCTCCAAAAGGAAAATGGGAGCCCCACAATGATGATTCCACCAGGACTATGATAATATTACTAAACTGACAAACATCACCTAAACCTTGGCTTTGGACTTTAAACTGCTCAGGACAATTTAGAGGTGGCTAGTTGAGATGATCCAACCTCACAGACAAATTTAGCCAGGACTTGAGACAAGTCCTGCACTTTCCCATTACACAGAGACTGTACAACAGGTGATACAGCTACCTCTCCCAGGACTTGACAATTAACCCCAATTTTTTCTTTTCAATATCCTTTAGGCAGAGAGGCTGCTTGTTTGTTTCTGGCCACCCAGACCTGAAATAATCACACAGAAACTATATTAATTGCAACACTGCTTGGTCAATGACTCCAGAGTATTCCTAGCTAGCTCTTACATCGTAAATTAACCCATTTCTATTATTTTGTATTTTACCATGAGGCTCGAGGTTTACCAGCAAGGTTCCAGTGCATCTCTCTCCTTCAGCAGCTACGTTGAATCTCCTTGACTCTGCCTATTATTCTCCTTTATCTCTGCTTGGAATTCCTGCCTTGCTCTATTCTGCACTGCAATAGGCCCAAAGTAGCTTCTTTATTAACCAATGATAATAAGACATATTCACAGCATACAGAGGGAATCCCATATTGGGATCCCCTAAAGAAGCCACTACCTCCAGAGAGCAGGACACAAATTGAAGAACATGATTCCACATCTCCAAGAGATGGGGTGGGTGTTTTATTTATTTTTTTGGCCTTTCATTGGGTTATGGATATTTGTCATTGTTTGGGGGGGAGTTGGTTACAAGTTGTTATTTGTAATGGTCAGGAAAAAATTGAACAAATGAGATTAGATTCAGAGTTCTTGTTTGGAAAAAAGGGGGGATATAGATATGATAGGATATAAAGATATAGTATTGAGTCTACTCTGAAAAGAAAAAGGGTGATATAGAAATAGGATAAAAAGGCTGATTATTGATTTTTTAACATAAAAAGCAATTACTTCTTTTAAATATTTTACATTGATATGGATCTTTGTATATTGATACAAATTTGAGATTAATTTTGCTAGAGCATACTTTATATACATTTCTAATATGTTTCAAGGTATTATACCTATATAGCTCATTTAAAAATGTAATACAAATTTCTAGTCCTAGAAAGTTATTATTTCCAACTAATTAGGATATAAAGAAATGCAAGTTAGTAGTTAGTCATTACAATTGAACTTATAGTCATATTAGGTACTTATTCAAGGCCAAACAGAGATATATTTTAGATAGGCCATCTTTAAACATTTCAGAGATCTACAGAATATGACATTTAAGATGTTTTAAAAGCATAGGTTCTTTTTTTTAATGACAATGAGACATGTCTGCTCCTGGCAGGACCAATCTACTTCAGAGAAGATGATGGGCATTGAAGAAACTCCATATGGAGTTTACTTTATTTGTGGTAAAAGTGGACAAGAAAATGCCCTTGCCTTGACTGGTGATCATATGCTGTCCTAATTGGACAAGCAGGACACAAAGGAAAGGACTGCTGAATTTTGCCAAGACAAGGTAGGACAGCCCTTCAGAATTTCCTGCTAGACTTGTAAGCTGAAGATGGATGCTCCAACATTGCAGAGGAACTTTGGGTGACTGTCCAGCAACCAGCTGTTTCTTTCATAGCTCACACTTTTGGAAGTCACTTGCTTGTGCTTCCTTTTTACTCAGGTAATATTATTTACTTCTCAGGTTTCTGAAGGAGTTGAAGATTTGATAGTTATAGTTTCCTTGTTACCAGATTTAGAAAAGAAATTCACTAAAGAAGTGTAAAGTGTATAAGGCTGAAAGATATTAAAAGATAGTTTTGGTAGTGCAAGTTAGAATAGAATGTGAATTAGATATAGAGGCAAGTTTCTGTTCTGCCCAGTCCCACAGTTGTACAGTCTGAAAGAAACACACAGAGGCTTACATTAATTATAAACTGGTTGAACTATTAACTAGCTCTTATAATTTAGATTAACCCATAATTCTTGTCTGTGTTTAGGGACATGGCTTGGCATCTTTTATCAATGAGGCATTCTCATCTTGCTTTATCTGTGTCTGCCTAGTGACTGCATCTCTTCCTTTACTCTTCCTAGAATTCTCTTAGTTTGGTTATGCTGCCTATATTCCTGCCTGATTACTGGCCTATAAGTGTTTTATTAAACCAATACAAGTGACAAATATTTACAGCATACAAAAACATTATCTCACAGCAACTAGGTACAACTTTTTGGACTCAACAAATTAGGACAGATATAGAGTATTTTCTTTGAATTTGTCAATTTCTAATAGACTAGATATTGATGTATTTATTGCCTGTATATATTTATATAGTTATTGTTCTTATTGTATATAGTTTTTCTTATATTGTAACCTTTTTTATTTTAGACAAAAAAAGGGAATGTGGTGATATTTGTTTGTACTCTAGCAAATAAATCTTGCCTGAAGATCAGAGGGTGGAGTTAGTCACTAGTTAACCATAGATGTCTGGAGGTCTGTACAGACAGGCAGGAAGTGATATGGCTTGGTGGAGTGAGGAATATAAGGCAGGAGGAGACATTAGTTTGGCCCCTTTTCAACTGAAGAGCTAGCATGGTAAAAGTTGGTTGTGGCTTGCTCCTTTTTTTCTCAGTTCTTTCTTCATTTGCCCCAATATCTGGCTCTAGGTTTTTATTATTAAGACCAACTAGAACTCATGCAACAAACTGATGTTAGAGATATTCTGTAAAGGGAATAGCATATTTCTGCTTTTGAAAAAGAACTGCAAAACTTCAGGAAGACAGGAAAAGTCCCTGACAGAAGATCTTAAGAGACTTGGTCTTGCATAAAGCTCTCTCTTAATTCCAAGTTCTGAATTGCCAGTGCTGACCATCTGGGGCACATTCATAAGAGCTTATTTCTTTCCTCTGGCTTTCTACAGTTCTGAGAATAATGTAAATGAGCTAATAAATCCCACCAATCAAACAGTTAAGCATATGGTTGGGCAAGATGGTTATGCCAATAAAGCTTGACATGAATGAATCTGTTGTCAACTTGGTGTGAGGGAACATCTGCCCATGGTGAAATATATCAATGGATGGGTTTATAATGCTGGGCTCACTTAAAGCCCTAAGTGGAACTGTGACAATACCCCCAAGACTTGGGCAAGTGACTTAAATTTTTCTTAAATGACAATTAACCATTGTGAAATTTTCTTTTTTTCTGCAACTATTAACATTTGCTCTGTGTCAACTTACAACTTTCTATTACATGCTATTGGTTTGGCATTTTTAAGATTTTAAAATAGAGTACCCATCGTCCAGGAATTTAGAATCATAGTCATGAAAGAGCTACACACATAGTAGTATTTAGTATATTTATGTGGTAAATACAAACACAGCTGGATATGGATGCCTTTAATCATTTATGAATAGAACAGGAATCAGTGACATGGGGCTAGAAAATCTGAAACTAAGTTTTGAAGAATTGAGGTATAAATGGTCAAATAGGAAAAATGATAGTGTCTTTGCAGAAGTATTAGACAGTGTAGGGCAAAACATGGTTATTGCTGTGAATTAGAGGATAAATTAGATTGTAAAAATTAAATGGGCATATACAAAATGGCATAGTGAGGTGATCAAACCCTGGCCTGATAGATCAAAGAAGAACTAATGATGATATTCTTAATATTTTAATATAATAAAATGTAGTCAAATATCTCCTCATCTAGTTAAATACTTCTGATATAAAATATAACAGCAAATCTTAATTTTTACTCTATATTTTGCAACAGAAAATATTGTTTTGCATGCTACTAAACCCTATAATCTAGAAGCTATTAGTTATTAGTTACTTTCTCTTTGTTGTGATACAATGAGTGAAAATGTAGCTTAAGGCAGGAAGGGTTTATTTTGATTCACATTTAGAGGGTGCATTCCATCCTGGTAGAGAAGGCTCATAGAACTAGGAGAGTGAGGAAGTGACTGGTCACATTGTGTCTGCAAGTCACGAGCACTGAGAGAGTCATGCTTGTCCTCAACTCCCTCTCTCCTTTATATGCAGTAATGGACACCAGTCCATGGAGTCACACTGCCCACGTTTAGGGTGAGTCTTTCTGCTCTAATAATCTATAAAAATTTCTCCTAGGCTAGAAATATTCCTCAGGTTAAAAAATTCCTCCTAGGCTAGAAAACTCCCTCATATGCATGCCCAGAAGCTTGTCTCTTCTGTGACTCTAGATTCTGCCAGTAAGACACTCAATATTAATCTTTGCAAAAACTATATGATGTCCTAGATTTATGCTCATACAGCAATGAGACAAATCTTGTTATAACCTTGACATCTCCAAGAATTTGAATACCACTGTGTAGTTATTTCTAACACAAGTAGATTGTGTGGGGTCTTGAGAGATTTCTCAGTTGCTATACGTACATATGGCTCTTCCAGAGGACTTCAGTTTAGTTCACAAAACCCAAACCAGACAGCTCACAACTGCCTATAACAAAATTTAGCTCCAGAGAGATCTAGTATCTCTGGCCTCCTTAGGCATTTACCCGCTTGTGCCCAGGACCACTCACTTCACATAGACTCATACTTAAAACCCTTTGAAAAGAGTGTTTTAAAGGGGGCCTAGATCTAACAGTCATTTTCTGTGAGATTTCAAGTGTGTTATTATGGTTTTGAGATGTTGACTTTCTCACCTGTACTTTTCCCCCTTGTGACACTTGACAAAAACAGCTGAAGGGAGGAAGCATTTGCTTTGCTTTATGGTACAAACGTGGTCCCCACAATTACCTTTAGAATCTATTCTCTCATAGTCTTTATTGTAAAGACATGGTCCCCACAATTACCTTTAGAATCTATTCTCTCATAGCCTTTATGGTACCTGCTATTTTCCATCAGAACCACATAGAATAAGAACTGCACACTTCTATGTTGCACGATTGCATTTCAAAAGCAAAATAAAAAATAAGACTGAGGAAAACCTTACTCATGTAGGTAGAAAGAAGAAGTACAGGATTGACAAAAGCAGAGTCACTCATGCTCAGCATCTTTTCATTAGATGAGAGGTTCTCAACCTTTCTAATGCTGATGTGACCCTTTAACACAGTTCCTCGTGTTGTGGTGACACCCAACTATAAGACTCTTTTCATTGCTATTTTGTAACTGTAATTTTGCTACTGTTATAAATTGTAATATAACTATCTGATATGCGACCCCCAGGTTGAGAACCACTGTATGGACAAATCTTTAACATTGGTTGGTGATTCTGTGCTGAACCGAGGGCCCAAATTAAAACTCACTGTATTTTTGCATACCTGATAATTCTTGATAGACACAAATCAGCATGGAAGATTAAAATAAAAAGAAACTTTTTGATTCTCTGTTGCAAGGGACTTTTATAGACAGTATAAGAAATATACATATATATATATATATATTTTAGAGTTCTCATCTGAAATAAAAAACAGTGCTTACAATGTTTAGGTTGCTCTATCAGGCAGCAATATTAACACACATGCAAGAAATAAAAGTGCTATAAAATGATCACAAAAAGGTATCATTTGAACTACTCATGCTGATGGTATAGGAAGCAGTAAAATCTTCTTCTACATATCTCAATAAACATTTGAAAATCAGCACATGCCCTAGAAGTTTTCTGGCTCTAAACATTGTTTTAATTTGTGCATGTACAACTATGAAGTCTTTTAAAAGAAACATGAATTATGTGTTTAGTTGTCTATTTCAAGGAAAGGGCACCCCCTGTGTGGCCCATCCTTTCCTTCTCTTCCTACTTAGCCCTACTGATTTGCAGTGTCTCTGCTTTCCATTGCTCTGGGCCATTAAATACTCATATCTGAGTGTCTTTTCTATAGACCAAGAGACATGCATAAAGGAGACAGGTGGATCATCCCGCTTTCAACTTCAGGTGGTGACTGGTCCTCCTATTGAATGATCTAAGTCTGCTTGAGAAAAATCTCCGACGGCCAGAAGAATGCCTAAGAACCCAGCCATGGGAAGGCACGGGCATTCTGCTTCTCTGTAAGTCACTTGCTTAGGGATGAGTTCTTACACTCTAGCAGTCGTTCATCAGCCATGATGGAAAATGTTTTCTCCTAAGACTGGACGGTATTTGGCTCTTTATCCAATAAGCAGTATTTATTATGCCAGCCCCATAAAAGAAAATACTGGGATTGATGTTAGTGACCACCATTAAGTAAATCTGCCAGGTTTATTTTATTTCATTGCCAAAGCTTGCTGTGTTTACTTGCAGGCCTTTCACCATGAATGAGGTAGCCTTTGTTTCCTTGTTCAGATTTTTTTTTCTGTTGGCCATGGTACTCTGACCGCAGTCACATGAGTCGGTCTCTGCCTGGTGTGGGAGAATTGTCTGTAATCTGTCAATCATGTTTTAAATAAATGC
>LOJH01038355.1:0-15068 GCA_001685095.1 Ellobius talpinus | reverse complement strand
GGAGGTGGAAATTTTTAATAATAATAATAAAAAACAAATTTAAAAAATTTCTGCTGTTTATCAAGCCAAGCCAGACCGTCCTGCTCTATCACTTTCATCATATGGGGACTCTGGGAGGAGGAGAGAACATGGCCGTGTTTCTATTCATCTGCCCAAATGACGTGGGCAATCAAAGCAGGAACAGCTCAGCTTTAAATAGTTCACTGTGAAACAAAATAACTCAGGGAGTGAGTTCTTTCCTTTCCAAAACAGGTTCCCCCTCTTTAGAAGATCTAACATCAAATGTCGCAGGGTCAGAAAGGTTCAGATGACCAGAGCAAAGAGCCCAGGAAGACCATTGTCATAGCCACATTCAAACAATGCTGTTTGTCCCTTTCCACTTCCTCTGAGGTGCACAGTCCTGTCCCCCACCCCTGTCCTGCAGTTCTCCTAAAGCTGTTTTGGAGATTCTGTGGTCTTCTATATTAAGACAGAGGGATGCTCATTGTTGTTTCTTCTTTTCTGAAAACTTTGAGAGCAGCAGCTTCCCAGGAAGCCTTTTGTCTCCTCTTACACATTTGCCCAGCTAACCACCATCTTTCCTCCTAAAACTACCCTCTCAGCCCCGTCTCTTCCTTGTCACACCTCCAGCTCCTACTACTTGCCCAGAGGCAGATGAGAGCACAGACAGAGAGGGTGGGTCCTACCTGCTCTGAAACTGGATTACCTTCTTCAAGCGAGCAAGTTCTGTTGGGCAATGTAGTATCTTGGATTAGCAAATGATTGTTCCCTGATTTCCAGGTGTAAGTGTCCTTCCCACCAAGTTTTGTTAGCACATTGTGTCACACCTAACAAAATTTGGAACAGAGAAGTAAATCTGGATAGTAAGATTTCTGATACACCCATACAGCTGGAAGACATCTCCTCTGCACAGGAGAAAAATGAAACTACCTTTCTTATTCCACTTCCCCCTGGAACAATGTTAGCCCTGTTGTTTTCTGCAATGACTACTTGACAAATCTGTGTGGCAGGCTGTCATTACAGATAGTTGATCTGAATTTCCTCTAGCCCACAGAGCACTAATATTTTTTGATTTTTCTCAAGATGAAGAGAACCCGGCTTATTGGCAGAAGGCTTTTCTGTGTCCTTTGTCACTGCCCTCTCTTGTGCTTGGGTCTCTTACCTTATCAACAGTGGAGTTTTATGATATATTTTTTGAGTTTTATTACACATTAAAGCTGCCTCAAGGTGTTAACAGACCTTGATGTTCCTTCCAGACTGGGCAATATGTAAAGTCACACCTTCCAGATGGAGGAGTAGAGCCCTTGTAAGGGGATGAAGAAAATAGATGAAGACATCATTGCTCCTAATCCTCTGTCCCTTTTCCACCATATGGAGCTCTGGCTTTGCCTTTCAATGGCCCTTTAAGATCTCTGCAGAATGGGGCTGGAAAGATGGATGCATTTAAGAACATTTGCTGCTCTCACAGAGAACACAGAGTTTGGTTCCCAGCTGCCTATAGCCCCAGCTCCAGAGTATCTGACACCTCTGGCCTCTGAGGGAACCTGTACTGAAGGTATATATACCCACGCACACATGCACACATGCGTGCATATGCACACATGTATGCGTGCGTGAGCATATACACACATATAATTATAAATAATTAAAATGAGTCTTAAAAAGGTCTCTACAGGAACATTGGCAGGCTGATCTGTGGCTCAAAGATATTTCTACATTCTCATCAACAGCTCTCTCTACTCCATCCCTTCTGTGTGTCTCTGTGCTAAATGGCATGCTGCCTCCCAGAACATTGTGATTGATGATATACTCTGAATTGAAACATCACTACCAGGTGACTTATAAATTGTCTTGGAAATTCATAATGGAGACAACCGTTTCTAGAAATGTCCAAAATGAAACTCTACTGAAGATCTGTGTTCAACATATACATTCAATATAATATTCAATATAATATAGCCAGTGTTATTAATCAAATCTTAAATGACACTTTCCAGTTTTTTTCTGTAAAATGGCTCTATGTTATTAGTGTAATGCCTTTGGCTCTCTGAGCACTGGTTTCTACATCTATGAAAACACAAGGAGCCGACAAATAAGTCTCTTGAGTTTCCTACAGTGCCACCCTGCACCCCGCAGCTTCTATGACCATTGTTCTGATTTGGATGTGGTGGGGTAGGGGAGCAGAATCCACAGTTGAGCCCCAGCCTCTAGCCAGCCAATGGGTTCAATCATTTCCTCTTCAGCACGGTCACTGGAATGACTCAAAAGAAACCCCAGAGACTAGATGAGCTCAGTTTTCACTTCCTGCTCCAACTGACTTCACAGGGCTTTTATGAGCCCTTAAATGACTAAGGAGAAAAGAGAGAAAGAATCAAAGGCCTTAGTCCATTCACAAGCTGAATAATTACCCGAGTCATTAGTAAACGTCCCTCATTCCCCGCTAGCTTGTGCCCAGCTTCCGCTCAGGCAGAATAGCTGGAGACTGTAGCTCCTCCACAGAGGGGTTTTAAACTTCCACCAGCTTGGCACGGTCCAGGAGGTGATGGACTCCATTCTGTGAGGGTGGTGGCAGTTCAAAGCAGCCCTTTCTGGCCGTGATTCCAGCACCATGGATGACTCGATCAGAGCCACGCCTCTGTACATCCTGCACTCTGGTGGGAATGCATGTACACAGTCTTGTGGTTACAGTGTCCCAGGAGCCATTGTCACACCTGTGGTCCTAACGCCCTTTACACTTATTTATTGGTCAGAGAGTGAATGTGTGAACGGAAGAACTTTAGAACTTTGATCTGACTAAATCAAGAAACCACAGGCTTATTAGCTATTTTGTTGGCTTACTGAATAAGACTAAAACTTCATTGGTGCTGTCTAAAAATTGAGGAAGATTTTCATACTAATGTCTGGCCTTTGAGGCAAGCATCACCCAGACTCTCCCTGTTGGAGAAAATTTGTATTATCCTTTGTAGCTTTATCCTTTCCACACTTCATCATCTTCAAGAAATATCAGCTTCACACGCTACAGCTTTTAAAAGAATTCACTTTAAAGATTTGGTCTCAGTCTGAACCCCAGTCTGGCCTCAGGGTCACCCAAATGTGATTCCCGATCCTCTCATCCCAGTTTCCCCAGGGCTAGGATCACAGGTATGTGGCACCCTGCTTAACTGGTCATTATCATCTTGAAGACTAGTTAACTGATATTTTCTGATGTGTCTTTGCGGAAAACAAACTACTTCTCATGCCAGTGGACCCAGGAGTTCTCCTAATAGAAACTGCAGGGGGGATTTTTCATCCTGTGCATGTCCTGGTTGGGTTTCCGCTGCTGTGATAAATACCGCTACCAAAACCAACTTGGGAAGGCAGGGCTTTCTTTCAAGTTTAGAATTTTCAGGGCGGGAACTTGGAGGCAGCAACTGATACAGAGGTCATGAGCGACAATTCCTATTGGCTTATTCTCCGTGACTTGCTCAGCCTGCTTTCTGATGCCACCCAGGACCACCTGCCAAGCTGTGCCACTGCAGTGGGCCATTGCCTCTCACATTGGTCCGCCAAGGAAATGTCAGAAAAACTTACGTTTTTGCTAGCTTCTGTGCGAACCGTTGGCTGGAAAGCAGAATCCCCTCAGGGCAGACAGTGAAGGCATGTCTAAGCCCCAGGGCAGCAGTTCTCAACCAAGGAGTGGCAACCTCTTTGCGAGTGGAGCCACTCTTTCCCACGGGTCACATATCAGATATCCTGCATATCTGATAATTACATTGCGATTCGTAAAAGTAGCAAAATTATAATTATGAAGTAGCAATAAAAATAATTTCATGGTTGGGGGCTGCCATAACATGAGGCACTGTGTTAAAGGGTCACAGCACTAGGAAGGTTGAGAAGCACTGCCCCAGAGCCGCAGGGCAATTAGGACCACAGTGCAATTAGGACCGCAGTGAGCTGAGGAGAGCAGAGGGACTGGCAGAGACTGGAAGCAGCTCATGGACTTACGGAAATGTGTCGTTCTCACCCGTCCAACTCAGGTGACCCCCGCGCCCTGGGAAAGTCCTGTGAGAGCTCTAGCTTGCTTCTTGGGTTCATCTGGGGAGTTCAGACCAGCATTCATTCCCTCCATGGTTGTTGTAACATGCTGTACATGGGTGACATATCAGCTTTTAGTTTTAGAAACTGACAAATAACTCTGCCCTACCTACCTATGGCTCATTATAAAGGTCAGAAAGGCAGACGTCTATGACGACCTTCTGGGAAGTAAAATTTATGATATCAATACAAAATAATGGGGCATATTGGTACTGAAGCTTCCATATGAAACCCTTATAGGTCTTTCATTTAAATAGGACCAAATTTATCTTTTTATGCTTGGGAGCTTTTGAAATCCTTTCTTTCAAACTTTAAAACCTCAAAGACGTGGCTTAGTTCTCCAAGTCCTGGCCCTTTAATAAGTTCGCGTCACAGAAAGGTTAATACAGGACAAATGGATTGTGACCTAGATCTGAATGTGCATACGTGCACATGTGTGTATGTGTGTGTGTACATGTGTGTATTTAAGAAAATGCATATGTGCCTTTGACCCAGCTACACCCTGCCTTCATACACTTAAAAAGAATACTGACTCATTAGCTACTCAAGCTCTAGAAAATAATTACTCACTTAGCACAGTCACAGAGGCTTCCTTGCTGTTTCCAGCCCATTGCTGTTGCCGTGAATAAAAACAACATGCTAAATGGAGACTCAAGGGACCCCGCGGGATCAATTGATGCCACGTGACTTCCTCCCTGCCTTCCATGAAAATAACTACATTATAATGGTCTGTGGAATTAATATCAGCTTTGGAAAAGTTAGGCAATGGCTCCATAGGGAAGGAAGTGGCCCAAGCAAGAACTATGGAATGTGCAGTATTTGACCAGACACAAGGCCACATTTTTTTTTATAAGCTGCAACACATAGTTAAATGAAGTAGGGGCACCAAATGGGCTAGTGGGTTAATTAGGGTTAAAAGGCCACCGGGGTAGTCCGATCTATGATCTCAAACTCCAAGATGTGGTTAATAAAAAGGAGTTTCAGAAATTGGAATTCTCAAAAATGAAGCCTTTTCTAAAGCATTTCCTCCCTCCCTGAATTTCTGTAGGTCTCTACCCACCACAGAGGCAGGATGTTCTTTGCTGGTCTCTGTTTGTGTTGGAGTTAGACCTTGGGTGGGAGTGGTAGGTACACACCCCAAGTGTTTCTGTGGCTTGATGGGTTTTTCCAGTGGTAGTAGGTATGGGCAGAACCAGAAGACTCATGGGCCACAATGCTCTTAGCCCCCAGATTCTTCAAACTGAAATTGCAGGCAGAAGCCCAGCCCTGGCCCCACCCCGGCCCCGCCCACACTCTCTGTAAGGTTCCCGGGAGAGTCATTTGTTTCTGTGGTTCTTCACATTCACTGCTCAGTTGTGTGCAAGGGGACAGTCGATGTTTCGGGTTCTAAATTGCTGAGGTGTCTGAACACCACTCAAGGGTGGTCCCTAAACTCATAAAGTATGAAGATTCTCCCGGGAACAGATGTTAGTGGTGTGCTTAATTATCTAGGAGACATTGCCCCAGGCAATTATCTCCATCTAATTCCTGGACAGTGGCCAATGGTTTGGCCAGATGGTCAGAGGCTTGGAAAGAATAACATCTGAGTATGGGTGACTGGTACGTTCAGGGCAGATGCTGGATCCATGCCTTAGGATGAGTTCAGGGAATGAGATTGCATCCATCTTCAAGCTCACCAAAAGGCCCCACCACGGAGACAGCTTACATAGTCAAAAAGACCAAAATGATTTCTTTATCCTAGAGATATCTTCTAATATGTCTTTTCTTGGTTTGATCAAAGGGTTCAGATGTCGTGTCAGGGACCTAGGTAGCAGGGGCTTCTCAACATGGTGGCCTCATAAGTGCCATAGTTTGATACAGTGAACAGATGCTTAAAAGAAATTCCACACTAGCTCAGAATTAAGAAATAGATAGTTTTTTTTATTTAGGGGAAAAGTCACAAATCAGAATCCTCCACTTGACCGGTTGAATCACGCAACCCAAAAGAGCAGCCAGCTGTAATGGAGCAAGGGGAATGAGAGGGAAGGGGCACACACAAGTTCGGCTTCCCTGTAAATAGTATAAGAGGCCATGCCCCAGTAGGCGGGTAAATACAAGCTGTAATACTCCTACAGCAATAGTTATGTTTCCTCTGAGTAGAAGTAGCAACCAGACCTGAGCAGGAGGAGGACATTAACTTAAGAGTTTGCCAGCTGATAAAGCTAACTACATTGCAGAGGAGAAATTATGCCCCATCAATTAACACCTGTGTTATGCTTAGGTTTATTCCCTGGCTATAGCTTCCATCAGTTAAAATTTAAATCCTTTGACATCTCAAAGTTTAATCTTTCCATGCAGTTGCTTTAGAAGTACCATTGTCTTATCAGCACTGAAGTTTTGTATTACATGAAACAAAATTTCACTCAGTGATAATGCCACTCACATTGTTTTTGAGATAAGGCAATGGACGGATGGGCACAGGATTCCCTGGCCTAACCATGCGTCCCCACTCACCATAGCCTGACGGATCTTCAAGACAGATATGTTGTCTGCTGGCAGATCTTGGAAACTTGGGAGTGTTGGTTTGGAAAAGTATTTGATTTGAATTAGTGATGAAGGAATGGTACCCTTCCAACCTGCTTTTAAATGCAAATTCAGAGATGTGGGTATGAAATATGGGCACATTACTCACAATATGGACCAAAAGTTTGCACTCTGTCCATGACTCTACAGGTCTAACTAGTTTCAGCACTCAGCAGAGAATTGTTTCCACCCAGAGATGATACAGTTACGTCTATAAAACTAAGAGCTGAGGCAGCCTCTTGGTCATCCAGGGATTCACATGCCCCTGGAAACCCATGAAAAGAGAATGCTGAACTATTATGTTGCATTGATGAACCTTGATTTCTAAAACCAGAAAGGAAGGAAGAGACATGTCACCCTCTCATCCACTGTCATTTCACGCAGTTGAGATGATCAGGAGAGATTAGAAACCAACCCAGGCTTGAATAGCATGGACTTAGCTGCTGAAGGATGTGTATTTAGGAATATGCTGTCCTCCTGTGTGCTGGGTGAGGCAGAAACCACAAAGAATGACTGGAAGAAAAGTTAGGGCACTTGCTGTGGTCTCGTCTGCCTGTAGGAAGGACTTCGGTGTGGACTGTGTTGGTCATGGTGTGCCTTGAATTTAGTCTCAGGTGTGGAAATTCAGATGAGGTTGTAATAGGAAGAGCAGACACTGGCCCAAGACAAAGACTCTTATGCTCTTTGGAATAGGAATAATAATATAACTTTGTATCCTCCCCATTACTGTGACTGCTTTAAGTCATAGAAGTTGGGATAGCTATACTGAATAGAAGCATTTGTGGAAGGACAAGTTTAAGAGGAAGTGTTGATGAGGATGGAAAGAAGTCAAGGTGGTAGGTCCCAACAGATTTAAGGATTCAAACTCAGAACCTTCTTTAATAGGAAACCCATGACAGGTGCAATTACAAGACCCCATTTTCCATCAGAGGACAAAGGGAAGCAGGTGTCCATTCCGCTTCCCTGTTTCCTGGACTTAGTGTGTCCACATGGCTTATACTTGGCCAGTCATGTTTGGTATGTCTTCTGAACTTTCAAACCCACTGGGCTGATGAGGCAGGCAAGGAGCTGTCTACAAAGGCAGAATCAGCAGGGCCAAGAGGACTGCAGTACGCACTCAGAGCTGGTGACACAGTCAGTGGATGTGAAGTTTCAGGGCTGGGACTTCTCATATGCCTCTATGGTGCCCATGCACCCATCAGAGAGCTATACAAGCACTGACAACCACCATTCTTGCTATTGTATGATGCTGTGGTGGCTCCAGATGTCATTTATTCTGCCTGAAAGATGTCTGCTAGCTTTGAGTTTCAGGCCACATTCTTCAGCAAAGACTGGTCATCCCCCTGGTTCTTCACATAGCTTCCTCCAAGAGCTTTTATTTCTGAGGACATGGCCTGTTTTTTTCCCCTCCACACAGATTGAAAAGACAATATGAGGATGTCGTCATGGTGCAGGAATCAAAACCATCCTTATGAGATTTCCCTCATCCATGCTGGCATGTCAACTGGTGCTGTTATTATTATTCAGGTCTTGTTTAGGCAACCATATTGTTGATATTTCATGGATGAAACTTTTCTGTCTCATCAGACTTCCTGGGCTTCTCTCCCTTCTTCTGAGATGTTTCCTGAGCCTTCGGTGTTCAGGTTGACAATCATAAATTTTAAGTATATGCTCAGGTCAATCTGTCAAGTAGATATTTTATGAAATTGCTATCTCTATTAAAAGGAGAAACATTTTTTTCCTGGATGAGATAGTGCACACCTATCCCTCGAGTAGCAGAGTCAGGAAGATGGCACGCTTAAGGCCACATGGGTCACATGTCTATACACTGTCTGCAAATGAAAAAGGAATGAAAAGGAAAGCCCACATTTTTGTCAATCCATATTTTTTCTTTTTAAAATGATAAACCAACTTGAACTCTTTATTGAAAGCTCAATTTGAAGTCTTTAGCAACATACAAGTTTCAATATTTTTGAAGAATATTCGGATGTCACACTTTAAAGCCTTTCCCTCCCTCCCTCCCTTTAACATTCTTAATTAAAATACAATTGTATTCCTTTCCTCTTCCCTTTGCTCCTCCTAGCCCTCCTGAATCTCATCTCTCCAACTCCTCCCACATCCCACTCCCCAAATAATAGCCTCTTTTCTTTGAAAAATTTTTTCCTTTTAAATATAAATCGATTGATAGATATAGATATGTAAATACAACCTGCTGGGTTGTTGTTGTTATTTATTTCATGGCTGACCACTCTGTACTGGATAACCAACAAGCGGGCTCCTCCTTGGGAGAGGCTAATTCTCCTCTCTCTACAATCCTTAGTTGCCTGTAGTTTTTCTTTAGAGGTGGGACCCCTTAAAAATCTCTTCCTTCTGTGTTAGTGTATCTATTGATGTTACAATTGTTCAGATATTATTTCGGGAACCATTTTTAGGAAAGACTGGTTCACAGAAGACTCATGGCATGGCATGGCATCTGCCACCTCTTCTATGATCTGGTCTCAGATCTATCAATGCAGGAGCTATGATGTAGATGTATCCCTTGGGAATGGCTCCCCAAGATCCATTGATCTTTGCACTGTGTACAGTTGTGATTTTTCTGTAATGGTCTCCCTTTGACAGAATATTTGTCTCAGGAACAAAGAGGGGCCCTAGTCTGGAACTGTCAAAGGTGGCTTTCAAAGCACCCACACTTTTTCTAATTTCAGTCTCCTCTCAGTTCCTGGTCTCAGTGGACTAGTACTCTAATAATTGTCTTAACAAATTAGTCATGTTTATTCTAGAATTTACCTTAAGTAGAATCTCATGATTTTTCTACTCTCATATGACTGGCTTCTTCCATTCATCAAAAGATGTTTTTGAATTAGTTCTTTGAGAGTTTTATGCAATAATGTTTGATCATATTCCCCATCCCTCTATTCTTCTGATTCATTACCCAGACCCTGTGTACATGACTTTGTGTCATTTAAATAATTCTTTTTAATTCTTCAAGACAAATTTGTGCTGCTCAAATCTTCTTGGATGTGGAGTCTTTCATTGGAGTTATTCTGCTTACCATCTTGGAGCAAACTGACTCCCTCTCTTCTAGTAGCTAATAATCACCATTAGCTCCATAGCTTGGAGTAGGATTCTGTCAGTGAAAGATTTTTGACAGTTGATCCTGTTACTTCATCAATGCATCAATTTCCCACAAATCAGTCTTTTATTTGACATATTTGTGGTAATTAGTTGTATTTTTTTATCTTTTGTTATCACTAAGAAGTATTTTATAAAAATCCTTGTAATATCTTTTTTTTTGACATATGCTTTCATCTCTCTCCAGCAGATAATTGTAGCTTTGGACGATGAGATAAATATAAGTGTAGCTTTATAAGAAACCATTAAGTCTACAGAATGAAAGGAAATCTTTGTCAACTGTCCAGATGACAGAGGAGTAATGTGTAAAATCTATTAAGAACTCCAAAAGTTAAACACCAAAATTACATCTAGTCAGTAAATGGGATAATGGATAAAGAGAAAGTCCTCAAAGGTTATCATACTCCAGAGATACTTGCATACTCTTGTGTACTGCTTCCTTCTTCACAATAGCTGTTCATGTTTCTCTTTAGGATATTTTTATATATTGTTGCAATTTAAGGTTATTTTTCTCATATTGCATTATATATTTCTACCTCTGGTTAAGATATTTTTGTATATTGTCACAAATTCAAGGTTATTGTCCTTATAACATACATCTGTTTCTATCTTTGCACAAGGTGTTAAATCTACAGCTTATTTATTTTTTATGTGAAACTTTCATCCTTAAGCTATTAGGTTAATAAGAATTACTTATTAACTAAGAAGAAGGTTAATAATCACTCATATTTGTCAAATTTATAGTCATGTTAGTTGGATTTTTAGGTATGCAGAAATGCAGAGATATGTTCCAAATAGACAGGTGATCTTCAGACACTTCAAAGATCTACAGAGTATGATATTTAAATTACTTTAATAATTTAAAATTCTTTTGATGTGAGACACATCTGCTCCTGGCAGTACTGATCTATTCCTGAGAGGATGATTGGGTACCAAAGACATTCCATATGGAGTTTGTTTTACCTTTGGCAAAGTTGGCCTATTTGGCAAGAAACTGCTCTTGCCTCAACTGCTAACAGTAAGTACACTGTGCAACATGGACCAGCAGGACACAAAGAAAAGGGACTGTCAAACTTTGCCAAGACAGGGTAGGCAGTCCTTCAAATTTCCCTGCTTCTGAAAATGGTCTGTCAGATGTCCTAGGCCTATAGACAAAGTTGGATGCTGCAACATTGCAGAGAAATTTTGGGTGACTCTGAAGGCAACCAATTGTTTCTGTCATTTCTTGTATTTTTGGAAGTCATTTACTTGTACTTTCTGCTTACTCAGGTAATATTATTTTCCTTCATAGGTATTTGGTGGGATTGAAGACTAGAAAGCTAAAGTTATAGTTCTCCCAAATCTTAGCAAAGAACATGTTAGGTACAAAACTTAGATTCTTCAAAAAAGGACAACTATTGAAATATCTCTGTAATTTGGCAGTTACCTGTGGTTTGGATATCTACAATGTGTTTCCTACTTGATGTTGTTCTTGTTGCTTGTCGTTTCATTTTTGTTTAGGTTATTACCTTTTCTTTCTTATGGACAACAGTTGGTAATAGTTATTATTGTATATAGTTTTATATTAGGGTTAGAACATTCTTAATTAGACAAAAAGGGGGAATGTTGTGGAAATTTGATCTGATAACCCAATGGTATTGGGGTGGCTTGGCCCAATGGGCATGGTCTTCTCTGGAGGTATGTGATCCCATAAAATCTGAAGAGAATAGGCACATGTTTTCTTGGAAGTATTTGAGTGGGCAGTGAGCCACAGGAGCACATGTGGCTGGCAACTTGGTTCTCATCTGATTTGCCCTTCGGGAACAGGGTTATGGAGCAGCAGTGGAGAGCTTGTTCCCTAGCAAGAAGTGTGAAGCAGCTAGTAATGAGTCCTGGATTCCTCCTGTGTCTTGTAATCATTGTATATGAAGTTGGTATTAATAAAAATTAAAACAATCCTCAGTTTTACTGAATTATATTTATTTTTATTATTTTAATCATATGTATATGTGTATTGGGATGTGGATATTTGTGCCCCTGAAGATAGGTGCCTATAGAGGCCAGAGGTATGGGATCCCTTGCAGCTAGAGCTATGGTCTGTTGTGTTCTGGGCTATGTATGTGTTAGATACAAAACTTAAATTTTCTGCAACAGCAGTGTGAGCTCTTAAGCACTGAGCCAACTTTCTATCCCCACCACAAACTGCTTCTCCAAGGGTACAGTTGTACCATTTCATGTTCCCTTCACCAACACAGCAAAGTCTGGTTGCTCCATGTGTTTGATCCAGAAATGGGTGTTTTTTAGCCCTTAGAGAATTTAGACATAATTTTTTCTTCTATGAATATTATAAAACTCACCTTGTGATGGTTATAGTTTGGCTTTAGATAGTCAGTTTCTTTTAAGAAAATTATACTTAGAAATGAAGCAAGGTCTTTCTCAGTAGTTATTGATTTCTCCTTTCTGGTGTTTATGTTGTGGGTTCTAGTTCCTGTCTGATATTATTTATCTTCAGCCTGGGGAAAATCATTGGTGTTAGCAGTAATAAATCTCTCCATTTTTGCTTAGCCAGTATGTGTGTTTGTCTTTATATGTATGTGGTAAGAATATTTAGAATCTAGTAAACAATTTTCAGATATATGATACAGTATTAAAACCAGCTACCACACTGTATAATAAGTATGATGAGCTCATCCCTTATATTTAACCAAAAATTTGAATACTTTCATCAAAATCTCCTGTTGCTCCAGGCTCAAGCCTGTAAGAAGTGACTATTTTAGTCTCTTTTTGTTGGTTTGATTTTTTTTTGAAATTTCATATACAGCAGATAGTGTGGTAGTTCATCTTCTTGTCTGGCTTACTTCCTTAATCATATGTGTGTAGGATCATTTATGTTTTTGGGTGGTGGCTTGCCTTCTTCTTCTTGTTTTGTTTTTATTTGTTTGTTTGTTTTACAGATGAATGATGTCCCATTATGTAGCCACATCATATATCCTTTATGTTTTCATCTTTTCATGAAAGCTTGAGTTGAGTGTACAGGTTGGCTAGTATGATCAATGCCACAATGAATATGGGTGGATTGGAATATGCTTATTTTATTTCTTTTGGGTGTACCCTCAGAGGTGGGCCAGTGAAATCATAAAGTAATTCAAGTTTTCTTTCTCTAGGGCATTTTAATACTCTTTTTTGCATCTGCTATTAAAGGACTCTACTTAGGTTTCTCACCTCCCCCTGCCTATCACACAGTTGGTCTGTTGGCCACACTACTCTTGAACCAGTTCTGTACCTAGATGTTTGCTTTCTCCTTCCTAAAACAAATTTAATCAGCGAGTATTACAGATCTTCATTACTGACCTCTGCTAGGACTATTCTCACCTTCCCCAAGTCACCCCCAAGTGCAGATGTTGTTGAAGCTGTGGACTTGAACTTCTGGTCTCTTCCCAGAAGTCACCCACTCCAAATCACACACACAGCCCTGCTCCCAGTTCCTAGTGCAGTTTGACTCAACTTCTTGCTAGAGAGAATTCTCTCCACTATTCTCTCTAGCAAATGAGTGAACTAAAAGCAATGAGAACTCCCTCTGAACCCAATGGGTAAGCCACAGTGCTTCCTTTCCCTACATTGATGCGGGATTCCCCTCTGTATGCTGGGAATATGTTTTACTACCATTGGTTAATAAAAACGATGCTTTGGCTTATGGTAGGGCAGAATAGAGATAGGTGGAAAAATTGAACTGGACGCTGGGAGAAAGAAGGTGGAATCAGGGAGACACCATGTAGCTGCCGACAGAGAAAGATGCTGGAACCTTACTGGTAGGCCACAGCCTTGTGGTGATACACAGATTGATATAAATGGGTTAATTTAAGATGTAAGAGCTAGCTAGGAATATGCCTAAGCTATTGGCCAAACACAGTTGTAATTAATATAGTTTATATGTGAATATTTGGGTCTGGGCAGCTGGGAAACCAAGGTGCAGTCTCTTTTTACACTGCATTGTTAAAACCAAGAAGGCCAGGTAAGACACCATTCTCCAACTCAAACAAAAACAGACCCTGCTAGTTTTGCTGAAAAATCAGTAGATTGAAATTGCTAATAATATATATTATATTATGACCTAGTACACACAGTGGCCGGAACTACACATGCTCTGGATAAAGGATGGTTGCTGGACTCTCGGCATGCTTTATGAGAGCAAGTGTTGTCACAACAACTTCTCAGATGGGCCAGTCATTCAGCACGGCTCAGTTGGACTGAGAGGAAGACTCAGTAGTTGCAGTTTGAATGCAGTAGTGGGGAAGGTAGTGATGCACAGGTTGGGTACCCTTGTGGATGGTGCAAAAGAGAAACTTCTTTTTTTTGGCAGAAAATGGATGTTTTTGATCAATGTGATTACTTAGGGAAGAACAGAAAAAGGGGGTTCAGTGGCCCCCCAGGTCTGTAAGATTAATAAGAACAGGGACATGGCTTGTTTGGAAATGCCTCACAAATCCAAGACTCTGGTTCAGATTTCAACACTGAAAGAGAGATGTGGGGAGAAGTATTTGAGAGTTTTCTAGAAATGAAGATGAAGGGGGGTCTTTGGATATGTGTAACGGACAGAGACAGAACAGGTAGTCCCAATCAAGAGCACAGCTTGACTGTCGTTATCAGTTTGGTTCCACTAGGGACTCAGCAGAGGTTGACATAGCTGCTCTCTCTTGCCTGGAACAGTCTGCTTTGGTAATATGCTGAGTCCTGCCATAGCAGCCAGTCTTATCATCGAGAGCAATGACCCTCATTGAGTGGGAATCTGTTCTGTAGCATTCTGTTGCTGCTGCTTGCAGGTGGTTTTGGTCATTTGTTGTTAAGATGTTTGTCAATCATTTCTGCCATCCCTGGAACCCAAGGCAACTCGGGAGGAAGAAAAAGGTTAAAGTGGCAAACATAGAGCCAGGGCCTGTATTCAAGGGTATCAGCATCAGATGTATCTGAGAAAGCCCAGTAAAGGAACTGCCAATATGACTCCATGGCATCATTAAGGGGAAGGTTTTCCATTGTAGGTTAGAGGCATCTGGAGGAGTCCAGAGCAGAGAGATAAAAAAGTAGACTGAACATGGCCAGGGCTATCTGCAAGAGAGAGGCAAATAATGCAGAGATAGAGAATAGAGAGAGCATAGTAAGAATAGCAGAAGCAAAGAATAGAGCTTATCTAGAGAGAGAGAAGAGAATAAGGCAGAATAAGTAGGAGTAAGAGATGATGATGATGGATGGATAAGTATATGATAGATAGTTAGATAGATGATAGATAGATGATAGATAGATAGATAGATGATAGATAGATAGAT
>LOJH01038354.1:0-10263 GCA_001685095.1 Ellobius talpinus | reverse complement strand
GGAAGAGCAGGCAATGCTCTTAACCTCTGAGCCATCTCTCCAGCCCCTCATCTGGTCTTTAAAACAGGGCAGAGCCATCATTTTTGATGGAAAAGACACACTGGTGACTGTCGCTTCCTCACCCAGTAGGGATTCCCAAGTACTTCTGAAACTGTATTGTGACATCTAAGTTGCATCAGCTCTGTGGGACTTATGACCCATCTTCGAGTTACCATTGAATCCTCACAATGTGCATAGGACCCAAAACAAAAGCACATGGTTAAATGTATATTGAAAGAAATCCGTGGAAGGGAAACATGAGCAGTATATCTGTGACTCCGAGCCTCCTCCCATGCTGCCTAGCAGCCACGAGCCACAGCAGCTTGTGACTCCTCTACCACTATATCCTGAATCTGAATCATGTTTCCTGACAGCAACAAAACCCATCTTCTACCCCCAATCTATGCACATCTGTTTGTGCAAAATATGTGACAAGCCACAGGGGCCAGACTGCCAGAGGTTGGAATCTTGCCCCTGCTATTTAATGGCCCACACAACCGAGGCTGTTTATTTCACCCATGAGCCTTTTTTCCCCCAACTGTCCAATGGGAATGATGATAGTACTTGTGAGCATCCTTGGGAGGATTAAACGAGTTGTTAGCATGTGAGATACAGCAGGCCTGACATATGTTAGCATATGATATAAATGTTAGCAGGTTGCATGGATGTTTCATTTTAGCACTATGGTTTATTGATGAGTTACAAACCATTCCGATGTAGATATTTTAAAGAAACAAGCTACATGTGAAAAGGCTCATACAGCTAAGTGTCCCTTTACCTCAAATGCTCAAGTACATACTTTGGATTCTTTTTGTATTTTGGAATATTTGCATATTTATAATGAGAACTCTCGGGAATCCATTGGTATTTCTCACACACAGCCCTAAGGTAATTCTGTATGTCTTCAGTGCACCTTACTTGACTGTAGCCATCATATAAGGTCTGATGTGGGATTTTTTCAATGGTAATGACATGATACAGCACCCCGAAAGTTTGGACTTTTGAGCATTACAGGTTACAGTTTTTAGATTAGGGATGTCCCCTCTGTATTTTATTCCCATTCTCCATTGCTCTGCCTTGAGCACTTCATTTTGAATTCCACAGTCCTAGGAGAGCCAAGCAAATTGTTCCTCTCCTTCTCCAGGAGCAATGATGTCCCTAACCTCTGGTTGATGAAAGTAAACACGGCCATGCCTAGGCCATCATGTGTTAGCTCCCTGTGTATAGAAAGTGGTCTCCCCAGACCTCTTCTTGTTAAAATAAGAAAAAAAATGCTGTGACTCTCATAGTGCCATGGGATTAGGTGCTGGCTGGAAGCATAGTGAGCTGCCATCCTGGGAAGAGGGGAAGGGCAAGTGGGAGGCAGTAGGATGATCACTAAGCATGAGCGCTGGTCTCTATGATCAGGAAGTGCTCATGGCCAGGCCTCTTCTCCAGCCAGAGACTTTTAGGAGGTCAGCCCCTCATGACTGTGTGGACCGCTGCTGGGCCTTGCACAGTCAGGGTAGTAGGATGAAGTAAGACAGGCGCAATGATAAACCACGGGAATGAAGGCAGGATCTAGGTTACAGCCGTATCCAGGCCTGGCCCGGATTTGGTTACTTCCTTTTCAATAAATCATCTCGTGGATTTGAAGGAGACTGTGTCCTGCTGCAGGTGTGCAGTTTGGAAAATGTACCTCCTTGAAAATGATCATTCCTGGGCCATTGTCCTCATCAGAGATTGTTCCAAATGGCCTTCATGTCCATCTCCTGCCTTCCTCCCAGCTAACCGAGTGAAGGAAGGCTAACAAAGCCAGAGCTCAAACCTAAGCCCTTGCAGACTACACGGCCTGCCTTCAAGCCTCCCTGTCTCATGGAGCTGCAAAGAATAAAACACCCGGGAAAGAATGTAGGGAAGTCCAGGGCCAGCTGGCTACAGTGTTACAGCATCCCATGTCCTGGTCAGCATCAGAAGAGTTATTGTTGCCCAACATTTATTATATCCCAGTGGCTATCTGTCCCACATCACCTGCAAGATGCTTAGTTTTATAGATAATAAGGACGCTTGGAGTCTGAGTCAAGACTCGGGTGTGGAGCTTACAGATGGTAGGTGGTGGTTGGTAGGACTTTAACAATCCTGGTCTGCTCGACTTCAGTGCTCTGGTCTTATCCTTATTGCTGAGGTTTGAGAGACCTCAGAGGCTTGAAGTAGAGGGGCTGCGGTGAAAGGATTCCCCTAGAACCATACAAGTCACTGCTAACAGAGCTAAAACCGGAAGGCAGTCCTCTGGGTTGTCTTGGTTGATGGTGAGATAGAAACATACTGATTCTTTGGTCCACTTGAACGTAGCCTGGAGGTAGGGAATGTAGCTCAGTTGGTAGAGTGCTTACCCAGCATGCACTAAGCCCTGGGATCCATCCCCAACATGATATAAACCAGTGTGGTCCTGGATGGATATAATCCCATTACTACAGAGCTGGAGGCAGAAGGATCAGAAGTTCAAGATCATCCTTGTCAACACAGAAAGACAGACCCGGGGCCAGCCTGAGCTACAAAAGACCCTATATGAAAATAAAAGAACATGTGAGGATGTGACTGTTCATGTTTATTCATTGGACAAATATCTGTTGACAGCCCTGTCCACAGCACATGGGAGGTACCGCCCCTCTCTCCTGAAAAGTGGAGGGTCTCACAGTGTTAGCTTACTCTGGCGCTCCAGGAGCATGGGGGCAGGGTTGGGGTGGGGTATGGATGAAGCCAGGAACAGCTTTTGGTGAGAGGCCAAGGACCATTCAAATTGCTTGAGGTGTTAAACCGATTATGAGATTAAACTGGTTTGTCAAGGTTGAGAGCCAAAGGACTGTTGAAAGATTCCCAGCATGAATCAGGACTTGGCTTCAGAAATGGAACCAAAGGTGGGGAGGAGGGCATGGAGGCCAGGAGGAAGTTGTTCAGTTAAGTAAAAGTGGACAGTGTGCAAGAAGTGTTTCCTGTGAGTTGAGGTCAGCATCTCAGTTTCTCTTTCCATTGCCGTCAGCGGGGGGTGCAGCTCTGGCGGAATCTTTCTGACCTGAGGATTGGTAAGTAGGGACTTTGAAATGTAAACCATTGCTTAAATCTCTGGGATTCATCCAAAAAAAAACAACCCAGAATCAGCAGTGCAAGTGCTCACCCATTTAGGGCTCTCATGAAAGCGGCTGATGGAAGTATTTCATTTCGGTCTCTGTGTGAAAAACTAGCCAGGCGAGGTGGCACACACTTCTAAGCCCAGCATTCAGGAGGCAGAGGCAGGAGGATCTGTGTCAGGACAGTGTGAGCTACGTAGTGAGACCCTGCCTCACACCAACAAAGATGGCTTTTGCTTCAGTAGCTTTTTGCCTGGTGTTAACTCGAAGCTCCAGCGTACACAAGCTACATGTGTTCTCTCAAACCTGTTGCACGCTCAGTCCAGGCTGGAAGGAAACTAAGGCAGATTGCCAGAGAGGCGGCAAGCAGATCTGTGCTTGAGTGGCTTCTCTCTTTCCGACCCAGAGATGCCCAAGAACAAGCCTACAAGGCAGCCTTACTGGAGCACCCACCCTCACACTGAAGTGGTAGGGTTGCCTTGTGTTCTCTCCTTGTCCAGGAAGGGCCACTGACTGCTGTCACTGGAGCGAAGTATTCAGAATAGGTATTTGGGAGAGGGGAAAATGACAACTTCACTATGGTCTGGAATGCCAGGAAGTGGTCAGGGCATCAGGAGGAGGCCATGTGGGTCTGACAGGACTCTTGGCTAGACTGAGTCCCTGCAAAGCATCATTCCGACCAATAGTGTTGCAGAGTCGCCTGCTCTGTGACCATGCACACCTGGGGAGGTACAAGTTGTTCCTGCTACAAAATCAAAGCGGTACAGATTCCCAGCTGCTTGCCAGCGTCCGGCATCTGTCCGTTCTGGCCCTTGCTTCCCGCTGCTGCTAACTGGGTCTCTCTTCCATTGATTGCACTTAGGGTGAAGAAGCTGAAGGAGACGTTTGCTTTCATTCAGCAGCTAGACAAAAACATGAGCAACCTTCGCACCTGGTTGGCGCGAATCGAGTCTGAGCTCTCTAAGCCCGTGGTTTACGATGTCTGCGATGACCATGAGATCCAGAAGAGGCTTGCTGAGCAACAGGTGAGTGATGGGAAGGAGTTCCAGGAGGAAAGGTCGCACGGGAGGCCAAGGCAGGCCTGCCCTCCTGTCTTCCACCTGCCTACGTCTCTGCCCTATGTGTGAGGCATCGGTCTCTGAATGCCTCCTTCTCCTTCACATAACTCATCGTGCAAACAATGCTGAAGAAGATGCAGACCTTAATTACAATGCTCAATGAGGTTTTATCTTTGTTTTCGTTATGTATAACATAGCTTTGAAAGGAAATGAATTGGGGGTACAGTTCTTTTTTAGATTGAGATAGTTAATGTCCCAGACTGACTTCAGACTCTCAGCCTTCTGCATTATCATACTGACATCAACTTAACAGACCTGCAAAGAGAGAACCTTGATTGAGGAATTGCCTCCACAAAGTAGTCTCTGTAACCTTCCACACCCCACCCTTCCAAGATCTCCTTGCTGGCCTGGAACTTACTATGGAGATCAAGGTACCCTCAAACTCAAGAGCTCTATCTGCCTCTCCCTCCTGAGTACTAGGATTGAGGTTGTAGGCCTGAGACTTTTTTTTTCAATTGCTCATTGATATAGTAGGGCCCAGCCTACTGTGGGCAGTACCATCCTTAGGCAAATGAGCCCGGGCTACCTACAAAAGGTAGCCAAGCAAGCAAGGGGAGGGAGATGGTAAGCAGCCCTCCTCCATGGCCTCTCCTTCAGTTCCTGCCTCCAGGTTCCTGCCTTGAGTTCCTGTTTCGGCTTCTGTCAATCATGACTTATACCCTGTATGGCAAATAAGCCTTCTCCTCCCAAGCTGCTTTTGGTCAGGGTTGTATCACAGCAACAGAGAAACAAACAAGGGCATCTACCAACTACTGTAGCTGTAGCCATGTGCCCTCATGTCATACCCGCACACCCGCTCCAACCCCTCTCTCCGAGGAGTCAGCCAGTGCCTGTCACATGCTTGGCACGTGCTCAATCATGACCAGAAGGGAGCACACCAGTGACAGTATCTCATATTACCCAGGCTAGACAGCTGAGGGTGACCTAAAGCTTCTGGCCCTTCTGCTGTGTGCTGAGGTGTGCAAGTATGTGCCACCATCCCTTTCTCAGAAGATGCCCTTTAATAATAAGTTATCTTGAGTCAGTTCTATCTTTTATTGTTTTAGAATTTTTTATTGTTGTTACTATTGTTTGTTTTTCAAGACAGTGTTTCTCTGTATAGCACTGGCTGTCCTAGAACTTACGGTGCAGACCAGGCTGCCTGCCTCTGCCTCCCAAGTGCTGGACTTAAAGGCATGCACTGCCTCCACCACCCAGCCTTTTACTGGTTTAAAAGTGACAATTTTTTGCTACCTTAAATAGAATAAACATTTGTCCTTTCACTAACTCTGCCACTTTTAGATGGGTATCACATTGGTCACACCCAGATAAGCAGGGGAATGTGCTATTCTAAGGTCACATGACTGATTGAATTCTCCTTTACCGTGTGTCTTAGTCACTGTTCTGTGACTGTGAAGAGACACCACGACCAAGGCAACTCTTATTAAAGAAAGCATTTAATTGGGGTCTTGCTTATAGTTTCAGAGACTGAGTCCATTATCATTTTGGCAGAGAGCATGGCAGCAGGAAAACGGGGTGCTGGAGAGGGAGCTGAGAGTCACATCCTGATCCATAGGCAGAGAGAGACAGAGAATATGAGAATATGAATGTGCGTCTGGGCCTGGCATGTTTTTGAAACCTCAGAGCCCACCCCCCAGTGACATACTTCCTCCTACGAGGGGGATAGCTCCTAATCCTTCTAATCCTTTCAAATAGTGTCACTTCCCTGGTGACTAAACATTCAAATATATAAACCTATGGGGCCATTTTATTTCAAACCACCATACGATGTAACCTAATGCAGTTCTGGGATTAGGATTTAGACATTCTTGAGGCAGAAAAGGTCTCATTCCACCTACTGCAGATGCACTGAGGCAATTGTTGTGGTTACACTGAAAAGAATATTGCCGTGCGTCTGTTACTCTAAGTCCAGAAACACTGGAGACAGAAAACTACTCCAAGAAGTATGGGTAGACCATTTCTTGAAACTTTGCTTCTGTTTTCATCCAAAATAAGTACCATAGATTGTTTGGCTGTTTCTAAAAATAAGACCTAACAAGTTGAGATCACTTACTGCTGCCTTCTCAAAAATCCTTAGCTCCTAAAGTTGCTACAGTCCTACTATTCCTCGGTCCTCTTAGCAATGACCTTGGGGAGCTGGGAGAGGAAGGGTTAGGGCCAATGGTTCTCAGCCTGTGGGTCTCGACCCATTTGGGAGTCACATATCAGATATCCTGCATATCAGATATTTACATTACAATTCATAGCAGTAGCATAAGTACAGTTATGAAGTAGCAACGAAGTAATTTTATCGTTGGGGGGTCACCACAATATGAAGACCTGTACTAAAGGGTCTCAGCATTAGGAAGGTTGGGAACCTCTGGGTTAGACCCCCTGAGTCTTTTCATGTACTCCTCTCGATGATTGGTGCTAAGATTATACTACTTCAAAATGAAAACACAGTGGAGACTTTGGAGCTCTTCCGTCATGAACCACTTTCATTGAGTCCCCAGCATTTCTCTCCTGGGTTTTTTGTTTTGGTTTTTTTTTGCTTCTTGGTTCCATGTGGGTTGTCCCTCATTGGCTTAGGGCATGACTGGCTTCCTTGCATTCTTTGACTCCCAGTAGCCTCTTACCCTCTGTGTCATTCCAAACTCCCAAAGCTCAAACTGCTGCCTGACTGTGTGTCCCTGAAGCCTCTCCTTATATCCTGCAACTGGCTGGGCAGTGGTGGTGCATACCTTTAATCCTAGCTCTCGGGAGGCAAAGGCTGGCAGATCTCTGTGAGTTCGAGGCCAACCTGGTCTACAAAGCGAGGTCCAGGACAGCCAGAGCTATTACACAAAGAAACCCTGTCTCGAAGGAAAAGGATTCAGAGCCCCGAGTTCCCCGATCAGGGCAGAAAATCAAAATGGACAAAAGCCCCTTTCCAGAACTGATGGAGAAATCTTTTCACGTTTGTTAATGCCGTTTCTCAGAGTTCAGACAGTTTCTGAAATGTAATTCTTTGTCAGACTTGTGCCCTGGTGGGCATTAGTGACAGGATTATTGTTGTTGTTGCAAAATGTTACTGGTCCAGCACTGACATGGGTTTCACTTTAAGATGCAGTCCACTTTATTATGCAAGGTAACTCATTCAGGCTATATCATCACTCAGCTATTCTGTGCTGTTTCAAAGAAGATGATGTGGACTCTTTAGATGGAGGTTATTGTTTTTAAAATACCCAAATGTTTTTAAAATACCTTTTAAAAAACCCCAGTGATGATGGTCTTTTATAAATGACTTCAGAACTCATTCCACGTTCTGTTTTCTTCAGCCACTACTTTTTGTTTTTTTCTTCAGCCACTATTAATTTTATGCTACTAATCCAGCTTGTGCTGAATAAAGTGGCTGAAGAAAACAGAAATGGCTCAGTTGTTAAGAACACTGGTTGCTCTTCCAGAGGACCCAGGTTCTATTCCCAGCACCCATATGGCAGCTTTTGACCATCTGTAACTACAGTTTGGGGAATCCAACTCCCTCTTCTGGCCACTGTAGGCATCAGGCACACTCAGAGTACACGTTCATGGGCCATGTAGGCAAAACACCCATATTTATAAAACTTTTTAAATTAGGTATTAAAGTTAATGATAATGTAAGATCGTTGAAATGACTCTTAAAGTACATGACATTCATGTTTACCTCTGGGCTAGAATTTCTCTGCATCTTTCCAGGCTCTCCTAGCCAACCAGAACCAGGTTACATCCTGGGCATTTTCTGACTAAAATGTCCCTGTGCTCCATGCAGTACCACTCTCTGGAGTGCTGATTTATTGCTTTCATCGCTACAAAGAACATGCATCAATGCCAGTAAGTTTCCAGAAAGCTAGAGGCCATCCTGTAAGCCATAATAATTCTTGAAGCTGGAGTTCTACTTAAATGCAGTCACTAAAGCCAGCCCTGGGATTGACCCTGCAGCGACTCCTGCCATCATAGTACTTCAGGCCTTCTCTCCCTGACTACAAAGCTTTTGAATTCCACCTGCACATCTTCCCTCACAGGACCAAGCAGGAGTGTATTTCTGCATATAAATATATTGTGTCTTCACTTTGGGCCTGAGCTAGGGACTAACTGCCAGGTTGAGAACTGAGATGCATGCTAACGTTCTCATTGTTCATCCTGAACACAGGATGCTCAAGCTTAACATTTACCAGAAGGGATATATGAAAATTCTCAGCCCATCCAAAATACAGCAGTAATAATATTCAAGTGACCTGGAATGACCCTTAGCTGCCATTCTGTGGGTGGTGACCACTGCTAACAAAATAATATTCTTGTGGCCTGACGCACCACCTTAGTGTAATCAACAGTGGCTTGTGTAAAATACGCATTTTTCAGAAACAAGACACATTAATGAAACAATTAAAACAGAACTGAACTTTGTCTTTGCTACTTCATGGTGTAGTTTAGATACCAGGATTGATGGGGCCATCTCACATCGCTTGTCACAGAATTTAGAAGCTAGGGAATAGTTCTCAATCCACCACACATCCACAGTACCTAGGGTGGGATGGATTCTTAGTCTCTTGATGATAGAAAAAGCTATGTTTATTTTACAGAAATTTCCCAGACTGGGCATGTTGGTGCATGCCTGTCAACATAGCACTTGACCAGGTTGGAGGTGGGGTAGAGATAGAAGGGTCAGAAGTTCAAGGCAATCTTGGGCTGTATTTTAAGAAAAGGGCAAAGAGCAGAAACTGATGGCCCACCTCTTTTCTATGGCCATGAACTATCTCTTTACATGTATTCTTTTTACCCAATCAAGGAATTACTATCACTGCTAGTAACAGGAGACAAGCCTCCAGAGGCTTTCCTCCTCCCACCCAAGCCACAGCCTCAGCTGTACCCCATGGGTTAGAAGCTGTACCCCATGGGTTAGAAGCTGTACCCCATGGGTTAGAAGCTGTACCCCATGGGTTAGAAGCTGTACCCCCATGGGTTAGAAGCTGTACCCCCATGGGTTAGAAGCCTCAGTATTCTTCCTTAGGTTCCATGAACCCCTCATTCAGATGGGCTCACGAGGAGGCCATCCACTCCTGTGCCTGCAGCTGTTGGGGGTGTGTAGGGTCACCATAAAAGTCTTTATAGATGTGAGAGTCGTGTGACCCATCAAAGGTCAAAGTCTGTCACTTTGATTTGAATTCCTGCTAACCAGACTGTTTACCAAAGAACACCTTCCCCAAATCGAGTCTTTACTGGGGACACCTGGAGTTGGGTGGTTTGGATTGAGCCCCATGCATCCCCAAAACTGCCAGGCAGCAGCATCTCAGAGCCAGCAGTACCATCTGTCGGTGTGTGGTGGGTACCCCCACCCCTCCCAGGACAGTAATGCAGTACGTTAGGGCTGACAGTTGCCAATATGTAGGTTGGCCAGGTGTCCATAGCATGGGGCCACATGAAGAAAACAGGCTCCGTCTATTTGAAGGACGGGCAGGGATCCTTTGATGCCAGTCCTCCCTCCACCGCCACCACCTCAAGTGCTTTTGGTGCTGTCTTGTGATTGCAGGACCTGCAGCGAGATATTGAACAGCACAGCGCGGGGGTAGAGTCTGTGTTCAATATCTGTGATGTCCTATTGCATGACTCTGACGCCTGTGCCAATGAAACGGAGTGTGACTCAATCCAGCAGACAACCAGGAGCCTGGACAGGCGCTGGAGGAACATTTGTGCCATGTCGATGGAGCGGCGCATGAAGTAAGCAGCCATTTGGACTTGAACATTGTAACCGTGGCCAGCCTTTCACCTCATGACCACAGGATCCATGCTCTGTTCAGGTCACTTAGAAATACACCAAGAAATAGCCCAGTCAGCCAAGTATTTCCCTAGCATGGTGAGGCCCTGAGTTCAGTCCCCAACACAGCATAAACAGGGAACGGTTGTGAGTGCCTTTCATCCCAGTCCTTAGGAGGTGGAGGCAGAAGGATGGAGAGTTCAGGGCCAGCCTGTCTTAAAGAAAAGAAAAGAAAAGAAGGGAGGGAGGG
>LOJH01038352.1:0-15068 GCA_001685095.1 Ellobius talpinus | reverse complement strand
GTGGTTTGTAGGCTGGTTTTCTTTGCTTCATGTTTAAAAACCACCTATGAGTGAATACATGTGATAATTTTCTTTGTGTCTGGGTTACTTCACTCAGAATAATGGTTTCTAGCTCCATCCATTTTCCTACAAAATTCAAGAGGCCAATATTTTTTTCTGCTGTGGAGTGCTCCATTGTGTAAGGTTTTTGAAAAGGAAGACAAAGATACACAATGGAAAAAAAAAGAAAGCATCTTCAACAAATGGTGCTGTGGAATCATGGAAAGAAAATGACTGGGTAGAACTGGTGACCAAACTGAAAATAGGAAATTTCAGAACGTTCTAAGAAGTTCTAAGATGTTAAAGGTGCAGTGAAATGCACTGTGAAAGAGAAAGGACACACATTTGAATGCGGTAAGAACGGAACGTGAAGGTACAAAGTAAAATGTGAAAGCGGTGTTACTGACGGCTTCAATTATAGTATCTCATTCCTTGATTTGTGTTTGGGCGGTTAGGTGACGGCTGTAGAGTCTAGGAGAACAAAACGAAAGATACAGAAGATTCCCGTTTTGTTTGTCTGAGAGAATTAGTGAGTATGGTGGATAAAAATAACAGTATGCTTCTGAAACACAAAACTCTCCATTAACCTCATTAAAAGGTTGGTTTTAGAAGAGAGTAGAAATATAGAAGTGCACAGACATCTAGCCTGGGACACAACAGTGACAGGAAGATGAAGGGGAGAACCACTATTCCACTGTCACTTCTACCTGCCATGGGCACCATGGTACCTGCTCTCCACATGAACCCTCATAACATTTACACAAATACAAACACACATACCCATGAACCCTCATAACTTCACACACACACATACACACATACACACACACAAAGTAAGAAAAATAGAATATAATCTGAGAAGGAAAAACATAAATAAATAAAATGTGGTTAAAATACAATATTATGAGACAGTGAAGGAAAAATCCTATTGATAAAAAGGTGGAAAACCCTTTTATATCCTAAATATTTGTCAGAGGATATGGACCACACTAAATATGCCTTTACCTGTTGGTGCTTTCTGTGCTGTGTGTCTTATATTGATGATAGGAAGCATACTGCATTAACCGAAAAAGTTGTCTGGGCCTTGCCTCTATCCCCCAAAGAATCCCCACAGTAAAAATTAAGAACAAATGATGTAGACACGGAATTATTGGAAGTAAAATAATAAATATTTGAAGGAAAATAACAAAGTAAAAATTAAAGTTTCCAAGTGTCTTAGCTTGGTTGTGCCACTTTCAAAAATGGCTTTATAATGGGTATCTTGTAAGCAATGGAAATTGATTGATAAACATTTCTAGAAGCCGAGAAATCCTGGGTCAATTAGATGCTCCTCATTAGAAAACTGGTACCAAAGAGACACATTATGATGTTAAGAATCGGGGTTTCCTTTCCTTACTCTTTCTCATTTTCATTTGCGGAAAGCAATCTTCTTAGATATTATATTCAGACTGGCCCAACTTGTTTGAGGCTTGAACACACAAGAGACCTGAAGATGAGGGGCTCACTTCTCTAAGACATCACTTTTCTAAGGCTCCTGACTTAGGAAGGGGGTGACTCAAGAGCTTCGGATGAAAAGAAAATAGAAGACAGCTGCTTGGCTTTGATCACTATTCTTTCAGCATATGTTTTAGGCCCAACAACCTGTGCTGGACATATCTATTGATTCTCTTGTTATCTCAAAGAAAACATATAAGACAATCATTAGGCGTTCAAGTTCCAGAACAGAGAACTGAGTCCAAACATACAATGTGATCTGGTTAAGGTCCTGTTTTGATGTGTCAGGTGATGTTCATCTTGGCCTTTGTACCAGAAACTTGGTGTTTTCTTTCTCTTCCCATGGTAGTGGTGGGGACTTTCAGATATCCATTAATGTTTCTAGCAGAAAGGCTGAAGTTTTCATTGGGTGATATAATCTCAGGAGAGCCTAGCAGCTGTAGTCCATGAAACCATTTTCAATGACTAGTAAAAGTCCTTTCTCAAAGGAAGATCTTTCTTGCACCTTGCATTGCACCGTATATCTCTTCTGTCCTATGTTTACTGAGTCTTTCTTTTTTCACCCCTCCCATGCTAGATAGTAAATACTGTATCTCCTAAATGCAGCTATAGAAATTCACACCCCTATGCGATGGATTTAAGTGGTTTGTTCACTGAAAAACAGGCAGGTAAGTGAAACTCCAATGAAGAGAATTAATTTCATTATAAGAGAGATCCACAGATCTTCTTCATGGACTCTGACAGAGGACAGCCATCTATGGACTTGCGAAAATAAAAATGAGAAACAGGGATATAGAAGAAAAGAAATTGATATTTCTCATAATCATTACTTGTCTCAGTTGGTTTTCCCCCTAAGGAACATCTGATTGTTTATTAAATTAAGTTGGTATCTATGCATTTTAACCTCATCTGGCCACCCAGTGCCTGCATTTATTATTCTCAGAGTGGAAACTTGACATTCAACATCTGGTCTGCATTCAGCTTCCTTTAATTTCCTTTATTCTCCTCTACTCTCTTACCCATTCTATCTGCTGTGCTTTTCTACAAAAGAGTAATGTAAGTGGCTGTTAATATGTTTCAGCATTTTATACCCAGAACTCCAACTTGCATTCTGTTCCAAGATCAGAGACCCGCCTGATTGATCCACAGATGTTATAGAAGTAAAATGCCTCTGCATACAAGTAAGGAACAAAGGAGACCAGAAAGCATATTTATTACAGTTAGATAAGAAGTATTCTTTCTTCTGACAACGAAGCTACTCTGAAAGAAAATTTACAAATGCTCACATTTGCATCTGCTTAAGGCAGCACAATGCACTTCCTTCAAAAGGAAAAGAAATAATGTGTGGGTCAAGAATAAACTAAACAGACTTACATTTAAAGATACACATCCCAACTGGTTTGTGATAAACTTCAGGAGATTATTTTGCAGGGAAGTCCTTTGTTTCTTTGAGAAATTTGATGTGGACAAGAGAATAAGATACCTGACTCAATGTCTCAAAGACCATTTCCAATCTTGGCCTTAACTTGAATTAGTCACATTGTGAAAAGAAAACAATGGGCAAATCCTAAATATTCGATTTTGAAAAGCCTCCATTGGAAAAACATCTGCACTGAGGAACAGGGAACTCTTGGGAAATGTGGCTGCTCAGTCAGCACTGCATAATAAAGGAAAGGAATGAACAACCGGATGGAATTAGAATTGTTCTCCACGTATGTGGCAGAACTTGATGGAAGTCCAGCGAGCCTTAGCATTTGAGAAGCTGGATTTCATCTTGGGCATTTGCATATTTTGGCTTCTTCAAGCTGAAACACAAAATTAACTTTTGTATCCTTACTTTCCTTCATTGGGTCAAACAGCATTGAATCAGGCTCTAGCAGAGTTTATGCTGATAAATTTACAATTTGTAGTCAGCCATAAAACAAGAAAATCCGAGTCAATTGGCCTGTGTGCATATACCAGGAGTTGATACCTAGAATCAGCTTCTTTGTTTGTGAGGCTCCTTCACACACTGTCCTTTTCACTTTCGTCACCATTCACTTTCAGTACCTATGGTGGTTTGCTTGGCATCTGAGAAAGCATGACAATGAGAGATGGTCTACATTGAGTTGGTTTGGGGGGTTGGTATCTTCATTAGCTTTATTGATATAGGATGTTCCAACCCACTAAAGACAACACCACTCCCTAGGCACAGGTCCTGACTCGTGTAAAAGATGAGAAACAGAGCTTAACATAGGCAAGCAAGCTAGTGAGTATGTATTAAGTCATTTCCCTCTGCTCTTGACTGCAGATTTCTTCTTTGATTTCCCTGCTGTGATGTCCTGCAATTGTGAGTTGAAATAAACTCTTTCCTTCCCTTCCTCTACTACATGGCATTTTCAGGGTTTGTATCAGAGCAATAGAAACTAAAATCTAGAAGAGCATCCGTGCCTGTTGCCATTCCAGAGAGCTGTATGCCAACACAGCTTCTTTGCCCCCAGGGATATCTGTGGAGACCTTCTCAGGTTAGTTTTTAAACCAAAGACTACCGCAATGCAGTTCTCCTTGCATCTGGAGACCCCAGATCTTAATGAATAGGCAAAGTTCATCTGGTCTGTAATTCTTCATCCACAAGCTATGGTTCTTTCTCACTACACACATATTTCAATGTTCTTAAGCCATGGAGAGATCTGCCCCTCGCTCTAAATTTTAATGCTCAGTTTGAGTCTAGGTTAACTTTATCTCAATCCCCTTTGGGACAATAACTAATCAATTATTTCATCTTTTGTTTGTGCTTCAGCCACTCCCACCTCCTTTCCAAAGGTTTGCTTAGCCTTTGCTGATTTAAAACAAAACCATAATAAAAACCAATAACATTTCATGACCCGACTACACCCATCATCAACTGTATTGCACTTTAATTTAGAAACCACTTGTTGTAAATGTACAATTTTTAATTGTATCATTTTATATTAAAATTTAATAATAAAAATCTAATAATTTTCCCTTATTGTACTGTAAAAATTCTATATGTAAAGCGTTTCTTTTATCAGTCTTCTTCAATGTATCTAAATCCATTAAAGTTCATAAACTTTGAGTTTCCTTAATGCTTTCCGGTCACTAAAACATGAATGATACCACACTTTAATGACACCATATTTCATGTCTAATATTCTTTCATGCTATCCCTCTTCATGTGTCTTGTTCTATAAATTAAGGAATTGTCCAGATGGATGGCCTTTGTGGGTTATTACATTTTCTTTTCACAATCCTCTTTTTTGAAATGTCTCCTCATTTTTATTTAGTCACAGCTATCATCTCACACCTTCTGAAAGGAGGACTTTAAGAATGTTACAATCTATGTTCTAATTTGACTATTTAGGAATGAGACATCCTTGTTCACTGAGTGCTTTCTATGACCCAGACATTTTGGTTAGTCTATCATGTTTTATCTAACAATACTAAGTTGAGATTTTAAAAAATCAGCCTAATAAATTCCAACACATGTGCTCTCAATAACTATTATAGAAAGGCCAATTAGTATACTTTGATATATGTGGTGAACCAAATATATGCAAATCCTTAACTTACACCTTTCAGAGTTACAATTTTCCGATAACTTACATGTAACCCCAATATAACATGCTCAAAATACATAAAGTTTTATACTTAGAAAAATCTTTTCTTATTATATAGAACAAATATCACAATATTCTTTCTTCAGAATTTTGACACATCAGCCATGTGCCTATACGGAAGCTTTTGGAAATAAGGACGGAAAAGGCAGTATAGGACATGGTACAGGCAAATGCATTTAGCTTTCTTGCCTTTACCATCCAAGTAAAGAAGAAAGTGTGACCTCTTCAGAACATGTAACTAGTGTTTTCTCATCGCCATGCCTGAACTTGTGCAGGGTACATTTCACATTCCGTTGTGCTTTATACGGTTACAAGTGGTGTTGTATTTCAATGGCCGAGTTGCTGCAATTGCAGAATAGAGAGGAATGGAACAACATCACATTCCTTGTCTTTTAATTTTCCTACTTGTATTTATTTTTTTAAAGCTTCTAGTCCCAACTCTTTCACAAACCTTTGGCTCTCCTGACTCTCTTGGGAAATACAGCAATTATTGTTCCCAACTGTGTTATATCCATGTTCCCCACAAATACTGTAACTTCTGCTTCAGTGGACCCTCGTAAACTGAGTGGAGATAACTAGAGATGAATTTCCTTCCTAGGAACACATAGTGCACTCGGAAATACCGGAATGGAAAAGGTAAATATGTTATGTGGCAAAATCACACTTGGGTCAAATAAAAGTGTAACCAACTAATCCTGATAATATTTGTGGCTGACTTTCATAGTTCAACTATGCATAAATTGATGTTTAATTTCATTTCATGATAGTCAACAAATTCTTTAGTTCCTACAAGGGTCTGAGAAATGGAGGGAGGAATGGGGTAAATATGATCAAGATATGTTCTATAAATACACTATAATTTTAAAGAATAATGAAAGCAAGATTAGGAAGAGAAATAAGCTGCATGCCCTTGCTCTGATGTTATCAGTTAGTTGCAATGGTGGAATGAATGGTGAAGAATTCTTCTATGTAATAAATCAAGACTTTCCATTCTGATAGAATTAAGGTCTTTTCACCAACTTCTAACAAACAGCATTTTAAAGCTGTCTAAACTAATTATAAGAAAATTATTATAATATTTCTTCATACCAGGGTTACAGAAACGCCTACATATTATTAATAGACTTGGAGTTTTATGAATATTTTATAATGTTATTAATAGACATTGATTTTCCTACATTATATGACAGTGCTGCAGATATTCCAAAATATGACTTAGGTTTTTACCACTGTTATCTTCAAGTTGCAAGCAGACCTGCTGTCATCTCTGGCCTACTTGTATTATTAAGAAGTCATGTATTATCACAAACTAGTTTAATATTTTCATAGCTGTGCTTCCAAATGAATTTTTTTCTAATAGGCAATTTAAAATGAATCATCTGTGGTATTCTAGAGGGTGTTCATTAGGTAACTCAAAAATGTAAAATGTCCACAATACGAATGTGACAGGAGACTTCTATATAAAATGTTGAGCTTTGGAAGTTCCGTGAAGTTGGAAACTTAAAAAAAAATGAACTGGACTTAGTTTTTCAGAAACAGTTGGACGCCAGTAACACATATAGTGAGTGTTGCATAGCCAGAAAATGGGATGTTGGGTTATTGGGAAATTCAACCAGAATGATTGAGAGGGTAAACCACCAAGGCACGAATGTCTTCACCTAGGAGAATCAGATTTAATACTGCTTATGGATGAAACCTTGTCTTGGTGCTTCTTGTTTTACAAATTGTGTGTGTGTGTGTGTGTCTGTGTTTGTGTGTCTCTGTCTGTGCATATATACAGCATGTTTTAAAGAGAATGTTGCGTTATCCCTACTCAGCTGCTATTTCATTTCATTTATGCAGTATACATTGTAAATAACAAGGGTTTTAGAATGTAGAAACCTTGAAATGAAGCTCTGAAGAAATGAGATTCGTGGCTGCACCAAACACAGATGTAGATTAGGCCTAGACTCATGCCAAGTGACAGGGCAGAAGATATATTTTAATTCCCCGTTTATTCACATGCATGTGACTCTGTCTGGTTTCAAACCATTAAAACCCATATTCCACCCTTCGTAGGATCATCCCGAGCTGACATACTGCTCTCTCATTTAAGTAGCATATAGTCACTAATAGAGTTGAATATGCAGTAGGCAGGAGAGGGAAGCATTTGGATGTGGGCTAAACTGCATTATAGCTAAAAGCACACCAGATCCATGTTGAGGGGCTTGTTTTGATTTGTTCCTCGGTCTTAATTCTCTTCATTATAAATTTGCTTAGATGATAATCGATAATGTTTTCTCGTCTACAACTCTGTTTTTGTTTGACATGTGGTCATTTGTTAGTCTCTACCATTTTTATAGACTCCTCCCACCAAACTTCACATTAAATTACTAAACAAATCTGCCCTGTTAGAAAACAGACCCTGTATGTCTGTTTTGTGTATTTGTCCCCTGAAGTAGTCAGTGAGTGGAGCAGAAAAGGCAGTCTCCTCTATCTTGGGTTGAGTTGCTTGAGGTAAAGCAACAAGCAATGACCACTCTCAAACATGAAATAGTTTGCAATAAACATTCTTAGATTTTTAACCATTTGTCCAACTTCTCATCTATTAGTTATTTCTGCTCTGTTAACCTCTGTAACATATTCTATTCAACACCCTCCTCCCAAGAAGAAACTCTCACAAGCTAAATGCTGATTATTACTAAGATTCTGGCAGCTACTACTAGTGCAAGCACATGAATCAAGGTGGGTAAGGAACATCTGGAAAGTGGTCCTAGACAGATGTGCATGGACGTTGCTCATTCTCGCTCCTCATTATTTAATCATATCATGCCAGGCTGACTGCTCTTCAAACCCTTGTCATTTTCTACTCAGTCTCACGTGATTTTACAGGCCATACTATCACATAATTACACCTATCACTCATTCATTCAGGGCTCTCTGCATTAGCTACTTGAAACTTGCCAATATTTATCATATTCTTTGACTTTCAGCTCAAACACTATGGATTTTTCTGAATCTGCACAGTTGTGTTCCCTCAAATGCGAACAGTTTACTGTTCTCTGATATCTCCTTGCATCATCATTTTCTGGCATAAAAAAGGTGACATTCAAATTCTGAGGAGGAATTGATGCAGCAGTGATTCAGTGTGTAGAAAGTATAAAACTATCCCGGTATGCCACTTGATGATGAAATTCAGGGACCATGTGCTCACAGTTACATCTTGGAATTCTTTATTTCTTTAGTCTATTTTAGTATCAAACGTGAGTTTAGTTCTGTACCTCCATGCTATATAGTAGAAGGAAGGAATCTGTATTTTAATAAAGACCCCCTGAAATTCAAGTAAGCATAAGTAATATTTTATTATTGTGAAACAGATTTCAACCCTAATTCAATGCCTTTATTTGAAACATTGTTTTCAGCATACTACATTTCTTCATGATCAACCCCAAATCCTATTTCTTCTTCCTTGGAAGCTTAATTATTTGGTGGACATATTTTGACTTTGAACTCTAAATTGTACTTTATTTATTCATTGATTCATTCCTCAAGTCAACATAATTTGTTGAAGACCATTATTTCACCAGAGACATCAAGTTAAACCAAACTAAATTCTTGTCTTTAAAATATCAAAATCTTTTGCAGAAGACCTCTCTAAACATTAGCATCATAAAGGTTTTTGCAAGAATTCTGCTTTACAAGGGAAGGCCTGGACTCCTATCTTTATACAGGAGTTAACGTTATCATTCTGCCTCTTCTCCAGTGTTATAAGGAAATAGAGGCACAATAAGTACCATCTTGTAACCAAGAGTAACCATATTGCATCCCATATACAGTGTAGTATTTTACTTAGACATGTAATGGGAATGACCAGGACAAAGAGATCCATAAGCAAACTATCGACCAATATTCTTGGTAACACATCTTTAAGGAACCCAAGAATCCATAAGGAAGTAAGGTTGAGTAGAAAATAACAAGCACTGAACTAAAATACAATTACAGTGGATGTCATAATCATTCCACCGTGAGCTAGAGGGATAAACTAGATTATCAGAATTGTAGCACTATGCGGAGTAGGTTACACTCTATCTGGGACTCCCTATCAATCGAAGGGCTCACAAATTTGGGCAAAGCAGTTGTTAGCAATTGAGAAATTTCTAGACAAGAGCTTAGCTCTGACTTATGTGTAAAATTCACTGACAGTAGCTGAGAATAAGGCCTCCGTGTTGAATGGCTAGCTGGTGACCACATCACAGCATCCATCACAGTATCTGCCACATGGAATATATTTGTACATAATGCTCAGTGTTTTAAATTTTATTTTACATTATAGGCAAGTATGTATAGTCCTATCCGAGTGCTGGATGACATATTCTCCTATCCTGGGCTCCAGCTCTGAGCTCATTTGACATTTGTTACCGTGGGGAACTAAGCTCCTTGAGATTGCAAAAAGTTTCCTCATCACGTCATGCCTCTTGCTAGTCAGTGGACAAGGCCTTCTTGCCCATATAGCTCAACAACTGAAATTTTAAGTAAACCGTGAAGTCAAGAAATCAATCATGATCAAGGCATTCACAGTTGGCTGGCAGCTATGATGACAGTTGAGAAGAAATGGCATCGCATGCTAATGAGCTGGGAGTTCCCTGGAATTAGGCCCATGTTAGAGGAAATAATAACGCTTTCCAAAAATATAAATCAAAGAGATTCTTCTTTAGTAAAATCAGTTTAATCAAAACAAAGGAAGACAAGAAAAGAAGTTAGTGAAACACACACACACACACACATTTCTTTGCCAAACTAACCCTTGTAAGAGATTCTACTTAAGAAATAGTTGGACCCTTTGCTGTTGTAAGAGAATCCAGCATCACTGAATCAGTGCCACTTTTGAGAACATGCAGGTTAAGTTGCACGTTTGGCAAAGGCAGAGTGATGGGTTTCACGTTTTCCCGAAGTCTGCTTCCTGCCTGCAACCTCAACGACATCCCAGCAAATGGTCTGGAAAACTGTGTAACTTTTCCAACTCTCAAATCCCTGTGATCTACCTGGGAGAACAACCTATTCCATGTGGATGGAAAATGCCACATAAAGAACTGAGAAGTTAGGGTATTGGTTTTCACTAGATTGGAAATGTGTCGTCAGAGTCTGTGAAGGTTAACAAGAAGTCATTAAGCACACATTTGGAGTGATCATGGGAGACTGGCTCATTTCTACCCCTGCCCCAGCCTTTTCTTTTATAAATTATGGATTTGTTGCCCTGATATCACCTTTGAAGGTAGGGTAACTGCTGTACAACAGGTTTGTTAAATACATGACTATGGCTCTCAGTCTTCCTAATGCTGAGACCCTTTAATATGGTTCCTCATGTTTTCCTGACTCCCAACCATACAATTATTTTGTTGCTCTTTTATAACTGTATTTTTGCTTCTGTTATGAATTGTAATGTAAATATCTTATATGCAGGATATTGGATAAGCAACCCCCAAACGGTCGCAACATACAGGTTGAAAACCACTGATCTATGAGATTTTTCTTGATGCCTCATACGTCAATAAAATGAAAATAAATATAAGTTAGACTCAGCAGTTAACTCCCTCCTTTCCCTATTTCCCCATCTTCGTCAGCAAATGTACACATTTAAACACATACGTGCATACACACGCACATGCATACATATAAATGCATGATTATACATACAGGTTTTTATATTTCCTACAAAAACATCAAGAATACTATGCAATAATATAATAATTATGACATGGGATTGATGACACTAATTGGTCACTTAAACTGTAATCTGTGTTGCCATCTCCTCTAACTACTTTAGAAAGTATTGTTAGGCATGAATTTACAGTGTTATAAAGTCAGAACTTTGCTACACCTGGAGCCAGCCTGTTGTGCATGTGCCTTGGGGGGTGCGATTTATATCATATAGGGTAGAGTAAGCTACTCTTGGATAGCTTAACTCCTTAAAAACATGTTTATCTACTCAGGCGAAGAACTCATCTCTTCAAAGCGTCAGGTCTTGACACTTGATCTAGCAGTTATGATCAAATAGCCAAACAGTATGGCACAGGCTCTCCATAGAGGTGCACTATAGCATAGCACTTAAGGATAATTCTTATGATGTCAGAAAATGGACAACGATACAATTCAAACCATGCCTTTTTGATGTGAAATAAGGAAAATGCTCCTGTTTGTTTTGTTTAAAATGGGGGTTAAAATAGTATTTCCTTTATAAGTTTGATCTGCTGCAGATATATCAAATAAATATTGCAAGTTATTCTGGCAGACATCACAGAGTGAAGCAATTGGCTAATAATACCACAATTAGGGCATCTTGAGAGTTTTTAATATGCCCCTAAAATTTCCGAGAAAGTTTCAGAACACTTCAAAAATTAGACCTCTTCTTAAACAATAGTGAATATTTTACATGAAATTAATGAGAAACAATTTATTCAAAGTTCTAAAATGTTAAAGACTTAAAAGTGTTTCCAAAATTACATTTGCTTACACCTGTTTGGGTGCTTGGTTAAGAAAATAGCTTTGATTCCGTTTTTCCCCTCTGGATAAGTTTTCTACTCTCCAAATATGAGCATTCTAATTTCCCTTATTTTATCTCCCTTACAGGAGCAATGTATGTGTGATGTCTATTGACAAGTAATGCACCATGGAAGGTCATGCAAGTGAAGTAGCTTGTTTTGCTTTGGGATAAAGCATGGCTACAATCCAGCCAAGGAAAGATTACAGGACCCTCATTTATTCCCACCTAATATTTTTAGACAAAACCATAAAATGTCAAATCTCTTATGAAAGAAGCAGAATAAGTCTTTGTTTTCTGCTGAAATGGCTCCTTAGGGGCTTAGATCAATCAAAGGCTGGCCCCAGGGCCATGCTTCCTTGGAGGAAAGCTTTGAAGATATTGTTTGCTGTAGCTCTAAATGCGCCCTGCCTGTTTTTGCTGCCTGTCCAGACCAGTTTTAATCACTTATTAAATGGAGTCATTTGAAAGACGAAGAAAGAAACAGGCATTTCTAGATGAATATTTCTCTCAAACTTCACTTGCATCCCTCCAGCTCTCACAGAGATAGCACAACACACTTAGTGTCTTAGAGCATCAAGATAACCCCTTGAATTCTTAGGTCAGAGAAACAAACAATATGATCACTTAAAGTCTTTGGTACTAAAATACTAATAATTTGTTTCACTGAAAATAAAGGCAAATAATCTTGCGTAGGACACAATGATATATTTTGCCTTGAAAAGAATGAAACAACCTCTAGCCCTTCTTTCAGAATATAGGACATGAGGTTTTGATTAGTACTAAGGGAACGAACATATAAAGCAAGCCAAGAGGGCAGACTTTGGCTTTATACAGAATAGAGAAGCAGTTTCAGAGTGCAGGACAGACAGGCAGATTCAGCGCATCTCAGTGACACCTACTGAGAGAGAAGAATTATGCTAAAATGTGATATTCCATTCTCCTTAGAGAGAGTGAAGAAAAATGAGTAAACACAGAGAAGAGCTCCACAAAAAAAGTAACTAAAAGAAATTGACAGCTTGCATACAGCTTCGTGGGCATTGTTTGCTCCATGTATCATATTTTCTTGGCAAAGAAAACTGAAGCACAGACAACAGAAAGTAAATAAATGGGGTTTCATGAAGTTAGAAACATTCTTTGCAACAATCACAGCAATAAACAGAAAGGATAAAAAAGTCTTTGGTTTGGACAAAACTGCTGTCAAACTGGATGTTTGAGAGGGTTCTAATATCCATAATGTACAAGGAGCTTAGATTGACAATGAAGAAATTACAAACCAAAAGAGCAGGTAAGGGATGTGAGCAGACGCTCCCTGCTCTAAAGTACCACAGATGATCAATAGGTGGATGAATCAATGTCCAACATGGCTAATTCTCAGGAAGATATGGATTAAAACCATAATATTAGTTCACAGCCATCTTAAAGAATTTTATGCAAGAGATGAAGCAAAAATGTTGATGAGGTTGAGAATAAATGCAAAGAATTGTACACTGTTGGTGAGAACATGAATTAATGCAGCCTCATGAAAGATAATGTGGAGACACCTTAAGAAACAGCAATTGAAGTGATTATACAGTCCCAGAATTCTACTGATGTTACATGCAAAGGAATTTGAACTGTTTGACAGGATATTTGCACTCCTATATTCACAACAGTCAAAATATGGCAGCGACTCAAGAGGTCATCAGTAGATGAATGGATTAAGAAAATGTGGTTTATAGGCACAATGGGCTGTGAGTGTCTCTTTGAAAACCAGAAATTCTTTCCTTTGCGATGACAGGGATGAACAAAGCATGTAGCGTTCCACAGTAAGAACAAGTTTTGGTGATCTATGGCACAGAGTGGTAACTATAAACCAGTATGCTCTAACTCATTTAAATGTCCTCACCACAAAGTAATCTGTAAATATGTGAGATGATAGGCAAGTTCCTTGGCATTATTTAAGCATTACATCAAGATGCAACATTACCCCATGTATATAACTATTGTTAATTAAAATTGAAATACTATTAGCCTAAACAGAAACCTCAGTGACTGTCAATTGATTAAGTAGATTGAAAATAAGACAAATTGAATTTGGTCTAAGTCATTATGCATATTTCAGGTAGTATTAGCAGTACAAAGAGAAGAGAAATAAAATTCTTTAATATAAAATATGTGTAGATATGCTCACTTGTCATTTCATTCAAAGATAACTTCAGTAACATGTTCTAATAATACTTTATGTATAACAGCAATAATATTAACATAATAATACTACCTGACAGAAAGTGAATATACAAAAGCTATATTAAATAAATATATTAATTATAATTCATAAACACATTTAAGAAATATTACCCAAGGAAAAACTTAGTTTCCTTTTGCATAACTCATACTTCTCACATCTCTGCTTTTCTATGATATTCAAAGATTTTTCTTTCCCTTTCATCAATTTTAAGTTTTTATAAACATATTTTAAGTCTTTAAATAAATTGTAACCTATTGACATCCCTCTCAGCTGTCTATTCAAGTTAAAATTTTCTATTCCCTTGAATATGACTTCAGAATCTATGATATTTTAATACTTTTAGTATTCTTGTACTCCAAAGTTTCTCCAAAAGTTAACTTACTTTTAAATACTCTAAACCAAATGAAATTCATATTTTGCAAATAATTTTACACATTGACAAATGAAAATAGTAAGTTAGTTTATTCAATTGAGTAACTTGTATATAAGTGGAATGGTTCATTAAGTCAAGTCAAAAATCAACAAACTGTATTTTAAAGCTCTAAACCATGTAAAACTTTTCTTCTTAATGGATCAGTAAAGTTATTTAATTAGTCAACATAAGTTTATTAATAAAATAGAATCTAGTATGGGTTCGTTGGTGTGTTCTTTTAAAATTACGCTGATTGGCCTGGGAAATGGACCAGCAGATAAAGGCTCTTGCCACTGTTCTTACAACCTGAGTTTAATTCCCAGGACCCACTTGATAGAAGGAGGTTACCTACTCCTGTGATGTGTCCTCCTCTGACTTCTACATGGATGTTAAGTCATGCATGACAACACATACACACACACCCCCATGAAAAAGATGAAAAACCCTTACTGATGTATTTTGCCTTGTTCATTGTACATATTGTTAAATTATTTCAGAAACATATACTGATACCTGGAATCATGGCAGAGTTCTGTTAAGAGATTTCACTTACTTTCTGACATGAAAATAAGTCTAGATTAATTATCTAATGATAAAATTTAGCAGAAGGACTTGGAGAATGAAAATTGGCAATAGGGAATTTGGTAACCTAGAATGAAGGAATTACATGATGCTCCCACCAGAGGTGAAACTTCGAAGTTTTTTTTATTTTATTGAAAAATTTCCACCTCCTCCCCTCCTCCCAATTCCCTCCCCATC
>LOJH01038351.1:0-15068 GCA_001685095.1 Ellobius talpinus | reverse complement strand
TTATTAACCAATGAAAGTAACACATAGACAGATGACCCTCCTCCATCAGATCCCCTTGCCAACCAACTTCCTGTGTGCACTGTGCTGCTGCAGGAAACCTTAGAGCACTTGTGTGTTCCCTTCCCAATGAGCTACCTCATTGTACGTGTTTCTCCACGGATCCTTGTTAAATGGGACAGTATGTGGCTCTCTGCTGAGGACCACGGCTCAGCTACGTCCTGCATTCATTCTCTTACCTTGTAATATGTTATTTGTTGTTTTTACTCTTTTGGATTTTTGGAATCTTTTAGCTTTTTGGGGTCCTACCACCCAGCTCCAAAATAAATTACACACAGAGTCTTATTCTTATGAATTATTGGCTTTAGCTTGGCTTGTTTCTTGCCAGCTTTTCTTATCTTAAATCATCTCATCCATCTGTGTCCTTGGGGCTTTTATCTTTCTCTATTCCTGTATACTTTTTCCCCCCTGTATACTTCACTCTGTGTCTGACTGTGTAGCTGGGTGACTGGGTGGCTGAGTGGCTGGCCCCTGAAGTCCTCCTCCTTCCTCACTCATTCCCAAATTCCTTCTCTCCCGGATCTCTTATATGTATCCTCTTTGCCTGCCAGCCCCGCCTATTTCTCTCTCCTGCCTTGCTATTGGTCGTTTAGCTCTTTATTAAACCATCAGGTGTTTTAGACAGGCAAAGTAACACAGTTTCACAGAGTTTAACAATTGCAACATAAACAAAAGTAACACACCTTAAATTAATATTCTACAACAGGGGTAAGAGATGAATAAAATTCCAAAGTCTTGGGTGTGGCTGCCCAATCTGGTTCTTGTTACACACAGAGAGCTCTCAGGGTGGCATCAGAAAAGGGGCATGACCCATGTGACTATTGCCAAAGTGTAAAGCTGGGTTATGTGCCCAGTCATCTTAGGTTTTCATGCCTCTTATCAGTTCTCTAAGGACTCGGTAATAGAAGTAATGAGAACAGAGGTGACCCCTAATATCGTGTCCAAAGTCCTTTACAATGTAAAGCAAAAAATGGGGTGTGTGTGTGTGAAAATGGAGGCTGGAGAGATGGCTCAGGAGCTAAGAGCACTTACTGCATTTGTTTCCAGCACCCACATGGTGACACACAACCATCTCTAACTCCAGTTACAAGGATCCTCTTCTGGTTTCCGTGGACACCAGGAACACACATAGTATACATACATAAAATCAGGCAGACATGCATAATAATAAATAAATAAATGGATGAAAATGGGAAATAGCCACATTGCGGGCCTGTTTGGAGGTTACCTTTTAATGTGAAGTTGCTGTTGAGAGCAAGGAGTTGAAATGGGCACTGATGAGAGCAATGATAGCCTAGAATTAAGGGGGATCTCAGAAGACGTGGAAAATTTCCTTCTCCAAGTGCTAGCAAGGAATCTATATATGTTTTCATTACTTGGTTGAGTGGTTGATTTAAAGACATCTATGTTCAACTTTGTCTTCTCTGAATCTGCTTTCCATCCAGAACCCCTTGGGTCCCTTTTTGATTGTCCATGATTGTGAGCTGAGATCTCTATGCCCCATGCTAATAGGGCCTGCCTTGTGGGCCCAATCTCTTTAGCTCCACCCCTGTCCTTCACATGATTTTTCCAAGCACTTGCACCTCTAGGCAGGCTCTTCTCTCCCATCCCTCTTAAGCTGGACAGGGTCCTTTACATCATCACACCACTGATCAGTTCCTCTGTCTTGACCCTGACCTGGACCCAGCTGGCAGTTTTTCACCCATGCTGATAGCTTTAATAACTAGCAAGGCTGGGTATCCCATCATGGAGGCTTCTCAGTTATTCTGCACCCACTCTGCCTGGAAAACCATAGGACCTGGCACTGGGAGTCCTGAGTCCTTAAAGTATGCCTTCATTTAGGTTAGATCCACTGGGCCCTAAGTTGCTTTTAGTTCACTAGCAGATACTGAGCACATATGTGGTACCAGGCGCTGTTATCAGAGTGGCGAGTTGGGAGTTGAGTGCCAGCCTTCCTTGTGGTTTTGTGAACCGAAGGGATGATGACCAAGTTTACCATCATAAGCAATTTCTTGCCCTAATCACTGTCCCAAATGCTTGTCATTCCTCTCTGCTTTGAATGCTTGTGTTCCTTGGGGACATAAAAGCATGCACCTTTCATTTCTTATCTGTCTTCCTGTTTTGTATTTTAAAAGAATAACTGTGGTTGTGCTTATCAGATGGGAGGCATCCTCTCGTTCTGACTTGAATTTACTCTCTAATCCCTTTTGTTGCAATCCTTTTACTTGATGAGAAATCAGCTGGTGGCATGCCCTTTGTGTCCTACATCTGTATAAACAGAAATGGCCAAATCTGTCCCACCATCACGCTAGGCTCAGTGCAAGAGAAGATCCTGGTTCTTAAAAAAGAAAACTAGGGAATTGAGTGGCACAGGGTAGGGGGAACAAAGACGAAAGGGCGCATGTGTAAATTCTTAAGATAATAGGCACTGTATCCCAAGCTATAGGGTAAGCCGCTGGCCAACGCCATCCTTCTCCTGATGGAGAGCTCATGCTGTTTGAAAGCCCTGCTCATAACTGCTTTCTTCCTCCGATTTTCATAGCTTGTAAGCCTATGAGGGAGGGCAAACTTTACCCAGTTACCCACATTTGTCCCCGAGAGATGCCTCTTATTGGGTTGACCTTCATCGGAGTCCCTGGCAACCAGCAGCACCTTTCCATGGCCAGTGACTGACCAGAGCTCTTTCCCTTCCAGAGATGAAAAGAACCAATCCATCATAGTCAGCGGAGAGTCTGGAGCAGGGAAGACGGTGTCAGCCAAGTATGCCATGCGCTATTTTGCCACGGTTGGTGGCTCAGCCAGTGATACCAACATCGAAGAGAAGGTCCTGGCATCCAGTCCCATCATGGAGGTAAAGCCTTCCCAGGGAATCACTGGGGGTTGAATGTGGTGTGGATGATGAAGAGCATCTTTGACCCAGCTCATCTAGGCAGCATTCACACCCCTCCTAGGTCAGGGAAAGAAGAGAGTGCCTCTGAAACCTCCAGTCTGAAGAGCATCTGACCTGGTCACATCCTGCAGGGCCCCAGTGTAGGTGGAGTGTCTTCCTGCTCTCTGTCCCTGAACTTTGCGTGTGCTGTAGTAATGGTAATTGCCTGCCTGCTGCCATCGCTGCTGTCCTCCCCTTCTTGATGCCAACACAGGTCAGAAAATTAGCATCTCACCAGAACCAGTAGATACTTTGAAAGACTCTGCATTAGGAGGCAGTTCTCAGACAGTGAGGCAGACTAGGTAGAAACTAGGAAACTTTGTCTTTGCTGAGAAGTGTGAAGGAGAACCAGAGCAGGTATGATACTGTTACTACTGTTGAAACAGTTTCCTGTGATGGCACAAAGTAGCCAAGGTACACTCTGTCTGGGTCCTGTCCTTGGCAGGACATATGACAGGAGCCTGGTTTGGGTGGGTTTAGAGAACTTGAGTTAAGTTCAGGCCAAAGTTGTTTCTAAAAATTAGGTCTCGCTATAGCTCATAATGGTTTAGAGTCTCTCTCTCTTTTTCACTTTCTCCCTCCTTCCATTCTCTGTGTCTCTCTATCTCTGTCTTTCTCCTCTTTAAATGATATATTCTGATAGAGAATATCTTCATAGCCTAGGTAACTTGGGACATTCCACTGTTCTACTTTCTTTCTTTAGCTGGCCAGAAGCAGCTAAGGAAGGAAGGTAGGGCTTATTATATATTACATGGGAACAAGACACTGTGTGTTACTAAGTTAGACAAAAAGGGCATTTACAAAAGTTTTTATTGTGTAAAATATCCATGGCAGCAACACACCACTTTAAGTGTATGGATCAGAGGCATTAAATGCATTCCTTGTTTCTGTATCCATCACTACCACCCATTCTAGACCTTTCCTATTACCCCAGTAGAAACCTTGCTCCCATTAAACAATTATTTTTCCCTCCCCCAAGTCCTTGCCAAACTGTTTTCAACCTCTTTGACTTTTGCTGCTGTGGGAATTTCACATGAGTGGCATCATATAATATTGCTCCCTGTGTATCTGGTTAGCTTGACTTGGCATGACACTTTCAAGGTTCATCCATACCTATCAATTCTCTGTTCTCTTTATGGCTGGCTGTCTCATTGCACAATGCGCCATGGTTTGTTCAGCCATTCCTCTCCTGCTGGGTGTGCAGGTATTTCTACCTTTTGGCTATTATGAATGCTCCTCCTATGGAAATTGATATGAAAGTTGTCAATTTAAGGCCTGGCCCAGGGAATTATAGTGGTTACTAATAATTTAAAGTATGCACTGTCCATTACAGCCTAAGCAGGCGTCTGAGGTCTGTGAGAAGGATGCTTTAGCATGGGAGAAACATAAAAACAACATGCATCCCCAAAGGAGACCAGGGTGTGGTTAATCACTAGAGTCTGAATGAGGAGTGAGAACATGAACCGCCCTAATCACAATAGTGTATATAAGTACAATTGTTTGGGCCCCAGACATTAACACTCTGCCTTGTGCACCTAGCTGCTTCAGAAACCATCTGCTTAAGTGCTGGGGGCTCCTTCCATCAAATGTGAACTGTTAGTGCTATCTTTAGGGGAAAGCTTGACTTTGTTTGTGAAAAGGAAGCAACAGAACCAGGAGGGATCCTGACTGGGACTGGAATGTTGCCAACAGAAAGTGAGGAACTTTTTGCCTGCCAAAATCGAGAGCGCAACTTTTCAAATGTTCCAGGTTTAGTCAGGAAGTTATCAGCTTGTGGCTCCTCAGAGAGGTCTAAGGAACAGTGTCTGAACTGGGAGCAGTGATTACCAATGATTCTGCCCAGTCCCTGGGAAGAGTTCTCTGGCTCACCCCCAAGCAATCAGTTACTGTGTCTTGTCTCCTCGCACTCATGGCAGATACCTCCCAGGGAGACTGAGAGCTGAGAGCAGTCTGAGGATGCAGAAGGACCAGTAGGCTGAGCTAAGTGGCAGCTGTTTAATTATGGAGATGGAGGCTGGGCTGGGATTGACGGGGCAGATTGGTGTGATTCCTGACAATGCTACCATGCCCTGACCCCATTCTTCTTAAGAGCTTGTGACCGGGGCAGATTGGTGTGATTCTTGACAATGCTAGCATGCCCTGACCCCATTTTTCTTAAGAGCTTGTGAGCATCCTAGGAGGGATTTGTCCCCAAGTCTTCACTGATTAGGAGAGCATTACTAATCAAGAGACCAGGGGTAGGGGCAGGGGCAGAACCCAAGTCCAGGCTAGAGGCCCCTATGACAGCTTAGGAATCATGAAACCAGACATACAATTGTGAGAGCCAGATATATTTCCCCTACTGAAAGGAGATAGGTTAGCGATACAGTGAACAAAACTAATCTAAAAAATAAAAAAATAGGACCAAAGGTGTGAGTTTTAGGATTTTCATCTTTGTTATTGATTTAAGACAAGCTACAACTGTTTAACCAATTCATATAAGATTCTGCTTCCTACATGGCCGACATCCTGTGTTCTCTTATGTGGTCTAACATTCCAGCCAACGTTGTCTCTTCTGAGACCCTCTTGGCCTTTTGTCCATACTATGTTTTTCTCCATCAATAGGATTCTGTTCTCTATGAGGTTTTACTGCAATTTGCTTTTCTCCATCCTTTTTCATTCTGCTGACATGACTACTTGCTCCCCCTTTCTCTCTCTGTTCTTGCCCACAAGTCAATGGTGACGTCTCTGTTATGTAAGCCAACGTTAAAAGTATTCATTGTATTCTTGCATATTACTATACAATTATACAGGAAAGTCTAGTTGAATTTCACATTCCTGTATGCATAAACAGCAAAGAACATGCAGTAGTATTTGTTTGTTTGTTTTTGTGGGAACCATGGTACAGTTCTGTAGCTCTGACAGGCCTAGAACTTGCTACATAGACCAGGCTAGCCTGGAACTCACAATTTTTCCTGCCTGTCTCCCAAGGACTGAGATTAAAGATGTGAGTCCCCACATCTGATTTTCAGTGTCAAGTTATACAGTGTCTATTTTACAAAATAAAACATTTGAACTTCTTGAAATTTGAAATTGCAAATTAGAACTTGAAGTTCTATTTGGTGACAATAGATGGTCTTTTATAATCTTCCACAAACTGGCTTTTGCAGATTGCAGACTAATGTTTAACACATTCAGTTGTCTGTGTTTGAAGGGTGGAAAATATAGAAGTAAATGTTGTGGTTTTTTTTACAATACTGTAATAAGCAATTCTGTGGGTGTTCTTCAGGAGGATCAGGCTGGCTGGCTGCTGTGCTGTGACATTGGCAACCACCTGTTAGGCTTAGGTCTGCTAATCCACCAGAACTACAAGATGGTGACAGCCATACTTGGTTACCACTCGTGTACTGACCAGTGGGAAATCTACAGAGACTTGACTTCATTGTGTGGCTGCTCTAACATGGCAGGGGCAGGAGCATGTGACAGGCGGGGTTTTTTTTGCCTTGAAACTAGGAAGGAGAGTGCCCATCAGGTGTAGCTACCTGGGAGCTTGGGTACAGGTTTGGTTCCTTGTGTTTTTAGTGTGATTTGTTTCTGAAAGGCACCTTCCTCTCCTTTTTCTTGAGAGGGTAGAAATGAGGATCAATACTTCTGCATGCCACCCCCTACAGTCCTCCACTCTGCCAGCTGAGCTAAGAAGGATTTCCTTGGAGGATTGGGATTGCTGTTCACTTCTGATTTGGCTCGGTCCTTAGAACTGTGGAACTTGCCCCCATGTCTGCAGCTTCTTGTCTGATGTGTGTGGTGGTGACCTGTGAGGCAGCATGAAGGACTGTGATTCTGTATAATCTGGGTTGAGACTTGAGAACACAGGTGTATCTGAATTTGAATCTTGCCTGCTTCCTAGCCATGTGACCTTGGGCAAATTATTTGACCTTCCCAAGCCTGTTTCCCTGTATGTACAACAAGAAGTGACGGCTGCCTCTGAGAGAGTTTCTGTCCAGATGAACTGACACAATAAGCAGCCCAGCCCAGGGCCTCACGTTGGAGACCCGAGGATGTCTAACTTTTGACAATATTCTGGAGAGGACAGTTGGTTTTTCTATCTTCAAAAAAGAACTGTCTCACTGAAATGTGACAGTCTGCCATTGTGCCATGGAGCTCAAGAATCAGGCATTTGTGCTGGGGACTTAAAAGCCCACCTGTGTACTTGTGCACCCTCTTTTCCTGGAGGGGAGGGCAGAGTGTGTGCAGGGACCAGAAAAATGCATTGTGGGGGAATTACTCTGACTTGTGGGGTCAGGGAAGGGCTGCCTGCCTTCTTTCAGGTCTGGATTTGAACAGGAAGGGCTGGTAGGCTGGGGGGCTGTGGAAAGAGAGTCCCCACAAGGGAACAGTGTGCCTGAACCTTGTGTGAGTGTAGAGAATCACAGGGCTATTGAAGAAAAAAGAAGTGTACTGTTTTCTTAGAGCTGGGGACCAAGTATAGAGTAATGAATGACTAGGTTACTACCAGGTTGTGAGCCATGCTGAGGTTCTAAAACTAAAGGGTAGTGGAAGCCACTGAAGCATTCTATGCCAAGAATATAATCAGATTCACATTTTACACAGGCTGCTCTGTTAGTCAAGAGGAATATTGACTGAAAGTCACAAGACCAGGAATAGAAAACATATAGAGAGATAGTTAACATTATCCAGGACAGATGCAGTGGTGATGTGGGTCGGGTCCATGCAGTAGGACAAACGGAGAACGAAAACTGCTTGGCCACATAGGTCATCATTTTGGAGACACTTGCGGGATGGTACATGGGCAGACCAGTGCTGACAGAACCACTCACCCAGCAGAGAGCATGGACTCAGGCTTCACTTCGCTCACCTCCAGACGGAGAGCAGTGACAGGTGTCTGCATGAAATGCGAGTGTGTAAGAAGTTAGCTGGTGAAGCAGTAGAGATGAGCTTCAGCTCCATCCTTCATCTCGGAGGCCACCGGGGCTTTGAAAGGAGCAGATATAAGTAGTTGGACTTGGCTGGCCTAGACTAGGGGGTGGGTTCAGATCTTCCTTTCAGCCTCTGGGCACGTCGTATTTTCTAGGCCACTAAAAAGTTGCAGTGGGATTTTCTACCCTTTTCACCACCTGAAAATGTGAAGAAACAGAAGAGATTAAAATAAGAAAAGTTGATTTTTGGTGTGTTCGTATCATGACTTATAAAAAGCGAAGAATCATAGTAGACCAGTTATTTAGTGGCTGACTTTAAAGAGTATTATGGGCTGGGTGTGATGGCACACATCTTTAATCCCAGAACTCAGGAAGATTGTTATAAGTTAGAAGCCAGACTGTTTCCCTAGCAAATTCCAGGCCAGTTGGGGCTTCATAGAGACCTCGTCCCCCCAAAAAGATTATTGCATAGTGTTCGATCTGTGGCCCTTCTGTGTAGAAAATGATCCCTAGGGTGGGTGACTTCCTGATCTACCTTAATAAAGAGTGGAGTAGGCATGTCATTTGATGGCCATTTTAGGAAGGGCCATTCACCAGTGGGGCAAAGCATTTGGCTGCTTGATTGCATGAGGGATTGTAGTAGATTAAGCACAGCAGAACTGTGGTCCCAAGCACCAATTTGATGGCTGCACAACGTCAGAGCCAGGGGCTCTGGTTCTCTAGGCCTTGGCTTTGTGGGTCCAGGGTGACTGGTAAGGTTGTCACGTGTATATTCTAGACAGAAAAAGGAAAGAGGAGCAGAGGAATGGTAGGTTAGAGTCTCTCTGACCTGGCTGTGTCTCTAGAGAGTCTTTGGCTGAACATATAGCTCTGGCCGGTGGCCACTGATTGTACATGGGGCTGAGAAGCAACATTGGTTTTGGCTTAGTTTTAAACAAACCAAGCAGCATTTCTCACTCAGCCCATTGTCTTCACAGTTGCAGAGGTGTGTGTATGACTACCATGCTGCCACAGGCCTACAGTCCTGAAGTCAAGAAGCCCAGTGGGGGTGGGGTGTTCATAGGAGAGGCACCTATGTGTTTTACTGGCTGAGCTGTCTTCCCAGCCTCCCCTCATTTATACACATTTCTATTGTCTGTTAATCCAGGCTATCGGGAATGCCAAGACCACTCGCAACGACAATAGCAGCCGCTTTGGGAAGTTCATTGAGATTGGCTTTGATAAAAAATACCACATCATCGGGGCCAACATGAGGACCTACTTGCTGGAGAAGTCTAGGGTGGTCTTTCAGGTGAGTGGCAGGACTCAGTCATTTGTATTTTGCTACCAGTATTGTTCCGCCCACTCCCTGTGCGCACAGAGCAGCTCAGTCTTGTGGCCTGGGATCAGCGTTCTTGTTTTCATTCTTCCCTTTCAGAGCAAACATTAGACTAAGAATTAGGTCTCCACAAATGCTTTACACAGCTTTGCCTGTTGTGTGTTAAGCGAGTGCTCCATCCCTGGGTAAAAGACAGGGTGGTCCTCCTGAGGCTTTTACAGCCTTCCTGTTAGAGAATGTGATGTGCAGAGCCTGGGTTGCAGCTTTCAAGGAACCTGCTTGTTGGATGGGTCAAAATACAGGTGTGGCTGGAAAAATAGGTGTACATGCTGACATCACACACACACACACACACACACACACACACGGTGTTCTTTCCTAGGAAGCAATCCTCATTTCTTCCCCTCCATAGTCCTTGATTGTTCCCTGCTGACCCTCCTTGGCCTCTGCCAGAACCCTTTCTTCCTGTTTCTGGAGACCTCACTGCTACTAGCAGCTCCAGCCACCATTCTCCTGCAGGCAGCTCTGTTCTTCCACCGCTGGACTGAGATGGCAGAGGTGACCTGATTCAAGTCTGTAGCTTGCATTCCTTATGCACAATGACTTCCCAGTCCCCAGAGTTCAGCCTTCCCCAGATCCCCCAGAGTCTTCTGAGCTATATCTTAGTCATGACTCCCTGCTAATGGGTAACAAATATTGCATGAACCTTTAGGCCGGCCCCACCTTCCCTCACAGGTTGGTTGGGCAGTCCTGCATCCTTCCTTCACTACAGCAGAGAGAGCAGGCAGCTCTATTGGGTGGACCAACAAGATGCCTATACTCAACCCTGGCTTTGAGCTTTCCTCTTCCATGGCTGTCTCTATCCAGGGCTCATAAATATTTACACATCATCTCCCCCTCCACCCTACCTATTTAAGGTTATTCTAGTCATGAGTATCCAGTGAAAGTCATCAGAGATTCCTCACTGACCAGTCCCAAAGTATAGGCAAGCTCGGCTTTAACTTAGTCCCAAGCCCTGGAGGAGCTTCCAACAGGGTAGCAGAGGTCTTAGAGTGTTGGTCAAGCAGCACATGGATGGTAGTTTTTTGCTGGCTGACCTGCCATTTGTGGCATGGCACTGGTGTTTAATGTAGAAAGAAAAAGGAAATGCCTGCTTCCATGTAAGCCAAGAGGTAAAGGTCCTTACAGAAGAAGGCCCTGTCATAGCAAATAGAAAATAAGACAGTTGAAACTGCAGGTGGCCAAGGCATTGAAGAAAACCCTGAGGGAGGGTGGTCTAGCTCACATCACCTGGGGTCAGAGTGGCCAAGGAGGTGATCCAGGGAATCGCTGACTAAAATGGATCTACTTTTCTCCCCCAGGCAGAAGATGAGAGGAACTACCACATCTTTTACCAGCTCTGTGCTGCTGCCAGCCTTCCTGAATTTAAAGAACTCGCTCTAAGTACGTCACCAGGTACCCAGGGTCCTCTGCGAAGGCAAAGCTGCAGCAGGCAGCTAGGAGCTCTGCCTAGAACCCTGGCTTGTGGGTTCTTGTCTCAGCTCTGCCCCTACTGTGGTCCTGTCCTTTAGTCCCATCAGAACCTCGCTGTCAGTTACTAAAGCAGGGTTCACTATACCTCAAGGGTTGAGCTACAGGGGTGGGAAGAGTGTTTTGCAGAGCAGTGCAGTTGTCCCCTACTTTAAAAGGCATGTTGAGGCTGATGGTTCAGTCAGGTGCTGTTGTACAAGCATGGGGACCCGCATTTGGGTCCCCAGAAAAGTTGTGTGTGAATCTATTTCAGTAGCCCCAGTCCTGGGGAATGGAGAAGTGAATTCCTGAAGTTCTGTGGCCAACCAGTCTGCCTAGCTGGAATAGATGGGCTCAGGCTCAATAAGAGACCCTGTGTGAAACAATGCAGGGGAGCAGTGAGCAAGGAAGGCACCTAGTGTGACCGCTGGCCTCCATGGATGCACACAGACCCACACAAGCATGTACATATACAATATACATGCACAGATTTTTTATTAAAAGAAAAAAGTGTGTCTTCTTTCTGTGCCTTGAAAAATGGGTCCCTTTCAGACAATCTAGAGATTTACATAATGTTCTTTGCTGTGGGATAATGCTTTTGTACACTGTAAAGATTTGTCACTCATATGTGTTTAATAAAATGCTAATTGGCCAGAAGCTAGGCAGGAAGTATAGGTTGGAAGTACAGACTAGGAGAATTCTAGGAAGAGGAAAGGCAGAGACGCAGTCACCAGCCAGATGCAGAGGAAGCAAGATGAGAATGCTGCACTGAGAAAAGGTACTGAGCCACATGGCTAACACAGACAACAGTTATGGGTTAATTTAAGTTGTAAGAGCTAGTTAATAATAAGCCTGAGCTAATAGGCCAAACAGTTTATAATTAATATATACCTCTGTGTGTTTTGTTGGGACTGAGAAGCTGTGGGATCCAGAAGGACAGAAACTTCTGTCTACAACTGATCACTTTGCCTTTACCAATGTGTGTTGAATCATATTTTAGGGCTGAGACAGAAAGAATAGGAACAGTGCTGGCCTTGATGGAAAAGGCTGCAAAGTACACATATGAAGGGTAAGTCACAGTTAAGACAGGTGAGATTCAGTACTGCAAAACTGTGGATCCCTTCTGAACAGCCATGGAAGCTTCTAGCATATCCATGGTGGAGCACCAAGTGGAAGGAAGTGGAACAACCAAGTGCCTCACAGCCACCATAGTCAATGTAGTGACTCATTTGCCCCTATCAAGTAAGTGGTTCCATCCTTTGTTTTCCCCATGAATGCATTAGCAAATCCCCCTTGTTTTGAGGCATTGATATGAGATTGATTTGAGATGGAGTAGTGAGCAGGCTTTTATTCCTGGCTCTGTTTCAGTGAGCGTCTCTCCTTGGGCTGGAGCTCCTGCCTCTTCTCTCTGGGACTGGTTGGTGTCTTGGTTCTGAGACCTCAGACCCTGAATGATAAGGGGCCAGCCTGGAGCTGAGCAGCATCCTGTCCTTGGCCTATTATCTGTATTTGGGTCTGTTTATGGAGAGCCTTGGCTAAGAATGATGTGAAGAGCTGGTTTGTCTAGGCAAAGGCTGGTTGGTCTTTGCAACTCTGTGATAAAAGGATTGTTGAGGTCATGACCCCAAATCTTAGCTATCCTGAAGATCTAGCACCAGTCCCAGCTGTGTCCCCAGTAGCTAAAATCTATCAAGTACTATCATAGTCACTGATCTATTAATGTAAAGAGATATAATGACCACAGTAACTCTTATAAAAGAAAACATTTAACTGGGGGCTTGCTTACAGGTTCAAAGGTTTAGTCCATTATCATCATGGTGAGGAGCATGGTGGCATGCATAACACTGGAGCAATAGCTGTGTGTTATCCTGATCTTCAGGCAGAGAGAGATTCTGGGCTTGGCATGAACTTTTGAAATCTCATAAGCCCACCCCAAGTGACACACTTTCTCCAACAAGGCCATACCTCCTAATCCTTTTAATCCTTTCAAATAATGCCACTCCCTGGTGACGAAGCATTCAAATATATGCTCCATTTATATATATATATGGGCAATTCTTTTTCAAACTCTAAATGGTTTCAGGGTTTGCTTGCTTCCTGATGAGTTCCTATGGTGTTTTTTTGTATGTTTCACATAACTTGATTCATTCATGAACTTGACTCAGGCCATGTTGGCACAATATTGAATGACACAGCTGTGGGTTCTACCATAATTTAGCCTGTCAATTACAGGATGGAATGGTAAGCAATATGTTGTAGGAAGCATAGTCTCAGGCCAATGTGTCCCCTATAAAAAGTCATAGTTTACTTGGAACCCAGAAAGGACACGTTGGATGGTACCTGCTGTGCTGGCATATCCTATTGTGCAGTTGCTGGGAAGGCTGATCCTTCCAGGGTTACCATAGGACAAGTAGTGCATGCTCCCAGATAGTGGAAGTTCTCAGTGGCCCTTGTTTGAGCACTGGCCTGACCTGGGCCTTTTGGGTTGGATGCCAGCTCTTAGTCGCCAGTGATCAGATAAGCAACTACAGTATGGACCACTGTCATTGTCCTCTTGTCTTCCCAGAATAGTGGGGGAGTTTCATGGCCAACCTGCAGAAGCTATTTTTCTCTAAGGTTGGTTTTATGGAGAATAAAATAGTGACAAGATCCACCTGACTGGCCATTTTGTCCTGAATGGAACTTTAATAGGGAAGTTGCCTAACTTTTTCATTTATGTGAGTTGTATTGAGGTTTAAAATGACTTTTCCTTATTTTCTGTCTGTGAAAGGTACAGACTCCCTGGGATTCTGCCAGGATCCTTGAAAATTACTCAATTCAATCAATTTCTTGCATCTTGGAGTGAAATGAAGAGCCTATGATAAGCCTGTGGCCTTGTGGGTAGATTGGCTATGAGCCCTCAAACTGGGTTTTTGGTTTCACCAATAACCCTGATAAATAGCTGGGAAATTCAAATAAATGGGCTAGCCAAAAGTTCCAGGAGATTCTCTAGACACCACAATCCTTCTGTTGTTCTTAATGTAAAACACATTATACAGAGACCTCTGGAAACCTGGCATGAACTCTCTCATCTGTCTGAAGGTGGACGACATGGATTTGTGTCTTGTTACTCATATTCTTCTTCCCCATTGTTGTTCTTTATGGTTAAAATGACCTTGGGCAGTTTAGAGCAAAGTCCAGTGAAAATTTCTTTAGGGAACAGTGATGGTAAAGTTCCCATCTTCCTTAAATCTGTTGTTCAGGTGGTTAAAGAGGTCCCCCTTCCTTTTAACTCTCATGAGTGTGTTGACACACTTTTATCACAATCACCACAGACTTGCATAGTTCAGAGTACACCCTCCCAGGTGAGGTCCAAGCTCTGTGACACTGACCTTGATGTTTGGTGCTCTGATCATTGACGGCTTCTTTGTGCTCTGTTGACTGCCTGGGCCAGTGTCTGTCTGATGAACCAGTTAATAGGAATTTTAGTATTTATTAATCCTTATAAATTCTTAGGAGAGAGGAAGTGGGTCAAGGAGGAGAGAGAGAGAGAGAGATTGTAACTGATGGTAAGAGAAGGCGTTGTGGGCAGGAAGGAAGGATGGTGCTAGCTTCATGGACCTGAATGGAAGACAGTTGAGCTGCAGCCAGACAGGGAAGAACTAGTCATACACTGCTTCTGTGTCTCTTACTAAGAGGTTCTGTTGTGTAATGACAGCTAGTGACTGCAGATAGGAGGAAGAGACGACCTTGTTGATAGCAGTTAGATCCTTAAGTGTCACCTCAGCCTGAGAAACAGCCCAACTGGACCTGAGTTTGGAAATAAGGTGGGGGTGGTCTGCCAGACACAGAACAGCAGGCAGCAGACCCTGGCTCTTGACAGTGACAGATCTTTTAAAGATGCTGAAAATGTCTTCCCTCCATTGTGGAAGCCAGACGTCCTCCTGTGGAGTCTCTAGTGACTCTGCTGTCTTGGCTGACATTCAGTAATGAGTTTTTAAAAAAGTCATGTAACACTAAAGATCCATCATCGCTCAATGGAATGCTGCAGTAGTGGCTCTACATCGTGGGCATCCCCTGGTCAGCCTGTGCAGCCCCGTAGCACTCTGTAGTCATGCTCATTATGCTGAAAAGTGGGAGCAAGTACTTGAAAAGTGAGTGGTCTTTAGGTGGCACTGGGAAAGCTGCCAGATAAGCTATTTTGGTTGCTTGTTTGTTTGTTTGTTTTCATTTTCTTTATTATTATTAAAAAATTTCCACCTCCTCCCATTTTCCTCACCGTCCCCCTCCCCCAATTCCCTGTCCCCCTCTATTTCCAGTCCAAAGAGCAGTCAGGGTTCCCTGCCCTGTGGGAAGTCCA
>LOJH01038350.1:2397-17465 GCA_001685095.1 Ellobius talpinus | reverse complement strand
TGGGTTAATTAGAATTTTAAAGTCTAGTTTCTTGAGTTCTTTCTATATTTTGGATATCAGATCTTTGTCTGATGAGGGGTTGGTGAAGATCTTCTCCCAGTCAGTAGGTTGCCTTTTTGTCTTTTCACTGGATGCTGAGAAGCCAAACGTAGGTTCCTACATTTCAGGCACAAGTATTTTATCTACTGAGTCATTCCCCAGCACTTCTACTCACCACATTATATTTAATTAGCATAGAAAGTATTAGATAGCATTATGCCAATTTTGAAGAGAGTGTATTTTAATAGATTTGCCTTCTCTCACATCTCTCCCTCTTGCCTGTCATTCCTGATTCTCCCAGGTCGTTTCTTTTCCACTTTCCTAACTCATGTGGCCTCTTGCCCACCCCAGCACTTATACTTTACTTCCTCAGAGTCTCACAATGGACCTGGAGCTAACTGATTGGCTAAATTACCCATGCAACAGGCACTAGGAATTTACTGTCCCCACCATGCCAGTGCTAAGATTACAGGCACAGGGCACCCCAATCTGCTTTTTATGCGACTGCTAGGATTGTGACATCAGTCCTCATGGTTGCGTGGCAAACAGTTTACTGACTGAATCATCTTCCAATCCCAGAAAATATTATTGGTGAAATTACAGTGTGTGTATATTACTTACACTAGGGTTGTTTCAGTGATTCAATGCACAAATAGATAATATTGTTGATGTTACTTAGGGTTAGAAATCCTTCAAGGTCAAAGGAGGACTCTTCTTGTTACTTAACATCCTCATGGCTTGCTGCTAAACTCTTTACAAGTATCTCTGAAATGCACATGAGTCCATACAAACACCATAATGTGAACTCTCTTCTTTGGGATTTAACCTGTTTGTTTCTGAAGGTGTGTGGTTAAAGGTAGAAGGTGGACAGGCATGTGAAGAAGGTCAAGAAAAAAAATTAAGTTAATTTAAAAAATAGTCAATTTGGATGAATCACAAAACTAAAGAAAACTTTTTTTTTCGGGGGTGAAGCAGGCAAGTACCTGCCCTTTGGCGGAAATCACAAGACTGACACATGTACAGGTCGTCTCTGATGTTTCTGGGGCAAAGTTTCAACTAACCCTTCCAATTCCTAAATGGCCATCTTCTCTTCATCTCCACATAGACTGGGGTGGGGTGTTTTAGGATAAGTTTTAATCAAGAATTTCACAGCAAAGGTGTAGTTGAAGGTGGATTGAAAGAGAAGTTAGACACATACCCTTTGAAAATGTTTTAGGAGTTGGGGAAATGGCCCCAAATGTAGAAACACTTGCCACCAAGAAGAACAATCTCACTCCAGTCTCACAGTAGTGGGGGAAAACCAAGCAACAAACATAATATATTCCTACATTCATACCTACATACCCCATGCCTGCTCACGCGTGGACACACACACACACACACACACACACACACACACACACCATACTTGAATGCATAATGACAAATAGAATGCAATACAATAAAATAAATGCTTGTAGAGATTGCTTAAATTTCATTCGAAATAGCACATCCAAGCTATTCTTCAACCCTCTATATTTTAAGATTGTATGTTAAGATCAATTTCAATGCTACTGCTAAAAGAATTTAAAGGTCATATTTAAGCAGAAAATGCTTTTTACAATAAACGAGAAATATCACTATCTTATTAAGAAATACATTAAGCTGCCCCAACTTTACTATTCAATAAAAGATCTACAAATATTAGTAGGCCACTTGAAATATGTACATGTAACTTATACCACACAATTTAATATCTTCACTAATAATACTAAATATTTTAATGTCAGACAGTTTGCAAGTCTTTAAAATTCACATTCTGGAGGATATTGATCTTCATTATTACAAGCATTTTCATCAAAACATTTTTCCTTATGAAAAGCAGTTAAGAGAGGTCTTGCTATATAGCTCTGGCTGGCCTGTAACTTGCTCTATAGACCAGGGTGCACTCAATCTAAAGGATCCTCTACCTCTAGTTCACAAGTACAACTATTACAAGGGTGCACAACTATGCAGGTATCTCCTGTATATCATTTAAAGCCAGACCTAGCATGAACATTCTAAAACACACACACACACACACACACACACACACACACACAAACCCAGTTAATCTCAAAGGGGAGGTATCACAGACACACACACACACACACACACACACACACACACCAATTAATCTCAAAGGCAAGGTATCATTTTATTTTTTAAAAAGCAGTTAATTTCTTCTCATTCTTCTTTCTTCTTTTTTTGTCTTTCAAAGAGAACTTTCTTGAAGGTATAAGATTTTATAGCAAGGACTGAAAATAATGATGATATGGGCTGAAAAGCAATTTATGAAAAAAATATATATATAAGATAAGGCTTCATTTTTAAATGGTGCCACCTGCCCTCACCCACCTGTCCTCCGAGGTCCACTAGTGCAACAGACAAGCACAGGTTCATCAATTACTATCCAGTATGAAATCCTAGAGGATTATCAGGAAATGCAGAGAAGGAACTAATTCTGTAGTATCCTGCTTTTAAAAACGTTAAGGATTATCTCAGTGATAGGGTGTTTTCCAGTACAGAAAATGTCCTTGTTTCTAATCACGAATTGTCACTAGCTGTGCTAGTTTAGATGATGAGATGACGCACACTGCTCATGTATACAAGTACACAACAGTCCATGTGTTTATTTTTATAAATTTGCTATTTCCAAGCACAACCTACCTTCAAAAACCTTCACTGTTTGCCATTTTTGCTTCATTATCTTACTATATATTTTATTTCCTGCAATTCTATATTTTAAATAGCCTGAGAAAACGAAGCCTTCAAATCTTGAGTGTTCTGCTTTGTTTTGATATTAACAAGTCATACTCTTCCAGGATAGCACTATATTTGTTTGTTGTTTTGAGATTAGGTTTCACTCTGTTACTCACCTAGGCTAACCTGGCCCTCATGACATAGCTTAGCCTGGCCTCACACTCAAAGCAATCCTCCTGCTTCAGCCTCCCAGGTGTTAGGATTGCAGATGTGTGCTATTGTGTCTGTCTTATTCTCTCTACTTTCAACACATATATGGTAAGCAATAGATTGCTATGTCTCTGAAAGCTTTTCGTTCTCCTTTCAACCTCAGTTCCCAGTCTTCTCTCATTGTGATTGTTAGTGAGGTATAGAAACAGAGTCATGAATGGTTCTTGTTAAAAAAAAAAAAAGTGATCCACCTCAGACTCTGAATCTAAATTTTCTGAATTCGTCTCTGGGAAAGCAGATTATAAACAACCTTCTGTGAGCTCCGTGCTTGTCTAGGAAATGACAGGCTCTAGGAAGTAATTTATGGGATAGTTTCAATCTCAATGCTGGCACTGAAGAGTGGTATAGATTCTTTGGATCTCTCTAGGATTTATTGAAATTCATCATCACAAAAGGCCTGGGTAGTTAAGTACCACTCTTGACTGTACACACAAGGACTGAAAGCTAAAGCAATACCATGCTGAGTGACGAGCATTGCCACCATACTGTGAGGTCTGTATAGCAAGACACAAAGATAAAGTACCCAGGAGTTGTACGTATGCATGAAACCTGTCAGTGTCACAGAGAGGACTTGATTTCTTCATTCAATTACTTTGAGCAGCAGTGAATCACAGAAAAGTGGTGGTTATAGTACTGATTTTTGTAAGCTACACCATACCATGATCATTCAAGAAATATTGATCCATTTCTGTCTTCGATTTTACCTTTACTGTGTAGTATTTCCTATTTTAAAATTCTTTCGGTGGCTGGTTGATTTTTGATGAGAAATGACTCTCCAACAATTTTATTAATGGGTGTAAATTGGTAAATTAATATGACTATTTAAGAGGCACATCTATTACAGAAATTAACACAGCAAACCTGCTCAACTATGCTAAAACCAAAAACAATGGAATTTCAAATTAGGAGCATATTAGACAAAAGCAAAATTCTTAAAGCAAAATGATACAATTATTTGGTACAGTACTGTATGGGTAAAGGAAATAATACATCTTGAAGATTATGGTAACAGAAACATAGCTTGCTATAAAATTTACTTATAATCCATATGTGTGTACTTATGTACATATCCATATGTATTTGCATATAACTGTGTCTAAATTTGTGGAGAGGAAATGGCACAGTACTCCCCATAGTTGAGGGTCTATGAGCAATGCTATCCCTTCATGGCAGAACATAGATGTTTGACATACTTTCTTAAAAATGCAGCTTTGAGGAAAAATAAACATTACACTACATAAATAAAATTCAAAACTCCAACTGTTATGAACTACTGCAATGAACCACACTCTCTTTTGCTTCTTTCTTGGCCTGAGATCCAAGAAGTACCTATTTCTCACAAAAGGGTTTCTTTTGTTTCTAACATGCCCAGTGCTTGAGTTATTCAATGACAGATAAAGATCCTCTCAAGCTGTGGATATGAGAGTCTAGCCTGACCATTTATGATTTGCATTGGAAATTCTTCAAATAAAAGATCTGCAACAGAAGGCTCTGAAATCAGGGAACAAACTGTTTTTCACTGCGTGGGGGTTGCCTTTTCATTTACTTGAGAACAAGCGTTCCCCCAAATAAAAGCAAAGTCGTCCATTTCTGTCCCTCAACACTTGTTTATTCTCTCCCATGTAGGGATCTACATCTCTTCTTGTCACTATTATTTTCTCTGTGACCTTGGGAGTCAACTGAGTGTGCAGGTACTTTTATATCTAATATAAAGTAGGGGGTGATAGTGCAGATCATCAAATAGTCAAATAGTGACTAGTTGTGTTTTGTTTGTTTGTTTTAAAGACTAGATCAGCAATGAATTAAAATATAATGAGTAAATAAATCCTCAGCGTATTATCCAAACAATATTTATCTGACGCTAAGTCAAATGCTGCCTTTACTTACATCAAAACATGTAAACAGAAATAAAAGTGTTGGGTAACAGACCATTTAATTAGTACTGTATTCAAGGCACAGATACTAAGCAATGCTGGACAATATTCAGCTGTGCCTCTCATCTAGGAGGAAGAGCAGGCAGAACTTCAGGTGGCAAGTGTGAGAGCAAGGAAGAGAATTGGAGTCAAGGAGAATGGAAAGAAAGGTGCTAAATGCATTCTAGAGAGCTAGGGCAGAGGAACCTCCGGGAAGCAACACTTCAGCAGAGATCTGAAGAATGAGTGGGAACTAGCCAGCAAGCTGGGCAGGAACAACAATCAGTTGGCATTTGCTCCCTGATGCTCTATGCTGGATCTCGGGAGCTGCCAACACTAACTTCATGCCAGGTGACAAATGATCTGAGTGCCCACAGCTGCAGCTGCGGGTTTTTAAGCTCTCCCTCCTACCTCCGTTGTTAATGAGTCAGAGACCTGGGAAAATACATCGCAGGAAACAAAATCTCTCCTGTAGTGGTCCACAGATACCAGATAAGCATCTCCACCCTGTTAGGGAGTCAGCTGAAGACCTTTGCTATACCTCTAGCTCTTGCTAAAAAGAGTAATTGACTGTTCCTTACTCACCTCTACATGTTTCATGGTATGATTATAAACATGCACACTATAAGAAATGACTGGCTAATTCTGTCTCTTTAACTGAATGTGCTCTTGCACATCTACAGTGTGTTCTCCTTACTGTAATCCTCCTCCGTTTCTAATATCCCTCCCACCCTATTAGTCCCTCTCCTCTCTACAGTTTTCTTTTAAACATTAAGGTTTTTTCCTTGAGACCCACTAAGCCTGGGCATTTGTGATTTGAGTTTGGAACTGTGCATAACAGTCTATTGCTTTGCTCAGTGTCTACACAACCTGAGGTGATTCTTATTGCTACAAATTCCTCTCATTTTCTTAAATATTAAAAGTTATAACTTGGGACCACACTAACCTGAGTTTATGCAAAGTTCCAGAAAATGTGAGAGAAGATGCCTATGTAAGATCTAAATAGCTTTATGCAGTCAAGACTCATTTCATGTGATGTTTAAAGAGCTGTTTAATTTCACACAATTAACTAATGGCAAGGAAATATCTTCTTCTTCTGAGGCTTATCAAATGAGAAGTTTTCCCAGTCACTGGAGTGACTTCCACTTTGTCCTTCAGAACCCATTGTCATGTGATTATACTCATAAATTGTAATTTGTATGAAAAATAGTGATTTAATCCTTATTTGGTTTTCATAAAGTAAGTAAACTGCTGTGGCTGTCCATATGTTTTATACATCAGGCAAAGCCAAAATAAGCCTTGAGTGTGCTTTCTGCCTTCATGGACTTTATAGCATGGTCAGAGAAGCTAAAGAAAAATTACATTAAAGTGATTCAGAGACACTGAAGCTAGAAAATAGTGACAGCAGGGTACACACAGAAAGAAGCAGCATTTTCTGTTCACGGTGGAAGACTACAGCATGGTCTCAGGGACAGGAAAACTTTCACTATTCATGTATTTGCTTTGTTCATTTGTTTTGATATTTGTGCCTTTCTTTCAATATCAAACAAGATCCCAGTTGTGTTACAAAACAGTGTACTTGTTTCAAATGTTATTTTTTTAAAATCATAGGATCTCCTGAAAGATACCTTTTAAAACTCAAAACATCTTGTCAATTCCATTATATGATACAAAGAAAAAAGTTTGTATCATTTTAGGCCCAGCACTAGGGAGAAAGATTAAGGTGTGCACTGCATTGCCTTCCTCTCAAGCTGAATACCCAACACTATTAGCACAATGCAGCTTTGCTAAAAAATTAGTCTCCAAGCTATGCCACAACCAGGGCTGAGAGTCAGTGAGTCAGGTAAGCTAGTGAGTCTTTCTACCTCATTTCACACAACCGAAGATAGAGCATGAACAGCCAGTCCAGAAAGATGGAAACCTGATTTGTGGAAATATGTCTTCTTGACACTGATGGGAGAAAAAGTCTCACTACGTGCCGATTAGCTCAGCGGGAAACTCAAATGCTGCCGCTGGTTTGACTGACGTATATAAACTCCAGTGACGCTCAGGTTTTATCCTTAGAAATTTCACCTTGCATGTTTCTAGATGAGTCAGAGGAAAGTAAACTAAGACATATAAATCCTCTTTATACATGAAGGTTCTCTTGTGCAACAGGGCCAACTCTGTATATTTTTCTCAAGTTGTTACCTCACCATTAATGGTTATTAGGCATTTTTATTTATAGTATTATATGCATTTATTTATTGCCACTGAGTGATCCCCATGCATAAATTCCTGTAGTTTGCTCGCTCTCATTGGATATCATCATCCCAAGTAACAAAATCTGTACCTCTTCCCTCGCTTTCTCATACCTTTGTTCTTGTCCATACAATGCACAGACATCATTAATATGCTGGGCCAGAAAAGAGAATACCTCTTGAGGCCCGGGGCTGTAACCCCAATTATGCTGTTCAACATCCCAAAATACCATGGCAGCAAACAGCTAATGGTTTCTCAACTGATCACTTTATATCACAGGAGTTATAGAGAAGTTTAGAGAGTTCATCCTAAACTAAGTCATGCACAACCCAATGTATTGATGTATTCTCATAAGCAGGGAAACATATTTTGGTGTACAAAATGTTCTTCTCATTTTCAGCCTGCTTCCCTGTACTTTTCTCATTAACAATTGTCATATCCCACTGTGATTCGGGTAGAGATAGGAAGTTGAACTGATAAGTTATCCCTGAAGAATCATATAGTTCAAAATTAACTTCACAATATTAAAGAAAAAACAAACACTTGAAGGCTAAACTATTTAAAACAAATGAAGTCAAAGCAGAATAATATTCCACATCAGTTATGACGAGTCCTGTTTGGTACCATCTGAGCCATGAGTCAATTTTAATGGAACAATAACTCCAAAGACATGGAAGTTGGAGAATGTATTTCATGTGTGGAGGTGAAGAATAAAGGGAAATGCTGTACTCCTACAGTAACTCATTTCACCTTTCAATTGCTTTATTATTCTCCTTCTTACACTCATTCAGTAGGGATATTGTTGTCAGATAATCTCTACTGCACACACACATAACACTGAAAAACAATGAAGTGTCTTGGAAATTACATCTTGATATGTTTAAAGAAAAACTTAAATAAAACATATGATTTCCTGAACCTTCCTTCCAGTTTCTCCTGTTGTGTACCACATTAAGCCATTGTAAGACTACTGTGTAATATGTTGTTTGTTGTATTGTGTTGAACTAATCCAAACCCCTCAGAAAAAGTCCGTGGCAGTTAAAAGCTTCCCCACCTAGTTCCAGTTCACCACTGGCATGAAAGACGTGTCTAGAGTAATCTAATTGCCGGACTGGAAGGTCTTTCTAGGACTTCATCATACCCATCCAAATCATGCTTCCCAGTGATTCTTTAAGAAGAGGACTTCTCATCAGACATCCTAATTCTCCCTGCCCAGGTATTTTCCTCTACTCCAATTCTATACACCATACACTCGGTAACTCTCTATTAGCATTTGATTTTTATTTGGTTTTACTGTGTATTCCTATTCTTAACAAGCCCAAATTAGTGGTTTAATTGACAACCCTCTGAGGGCAGAGTCTCAAAAGTTTCTTACTTCTCAGAGTATCTTAGGCTTCATCTCAGAAATATCCTTGCCTACATAGCTCTTGGTTTACATCTATAAGGTCAAATGGTGATAGTTTTTGAAGGACAAATTATGAAATTCAGCTGCTGCTCAATGGGCAAGATTCTCATGGCATCAGTAGAAAGGTAAATGTATTCTGACATCAGTGTCACAGTAATGACAAGAAGTCTCAGTCTCACATGTTTTCATGCATTCGTGAACCTTCGATCTATCTCTTTTCTAGCTGGTCACATAAACTCCCAGTTAGAACTTGCCTGTTCTTAGAATTAACAGGAATATCATACATAACCCTGGATGGACAGAATCCCTATTTCTTTATATATCCATGCACCTTGTCCCATGCAATCATCGCAGAAAATAGTTTACACTCGGAGTACAAAACCAATCTTTCCTCAGAATTTAAAAGCACAGAAAACTAAACACACAGACAGAAAAATGAAACATGGGCAATTTAAAACACAGCAACAAAGCAAGCACAGCCTTGTCATTCACATTTTATTTCTGATCAATGTTTGCCTTGCTTTCTAAGTTCCCTAGGCAAAAAAACGGCATGAAGGTAACACACTTCCAGCCATGTACAGTAACTGTGCAGTGGCAACTTGGTATCTGGACCACATATATACACAAACACAACACATCTATCTGTTTAAGGAACATCAGAACGTATAGAATGTGCATGCATGAGCAGAATTTTCATGGTGTCTTCCAGGTGCACAGTGCTTTTTCTGGAACACAACTATGAAAATATTGACATTTTCGAGGTATGGTTAAGTCCACACCTGCAAACAAAAAGATTTCAGTGTCTAATCATAGTAGTGAAATATTCTTTCCATTGTGTTTGAAAAGTCATATTTGTTTTATTTTTAATATATAGCAATGCAATTTAGGTTCATTTATCTTTCTAAAAGAATACTCAGCAAAGTATTTTAGCAGCATTATCATGTGCTTGCTCAGACTACAACTCATGTCCTTTTTCCCTCAATAAACATTTTTTAAAATCTTTCATTGTATCACTCTTGGGGTGAAAAATGAAACATTGTGAACCCCACAGGCTCCCATAATCTCAGTGAAAATGAAATGGATATACACATATAGGCACAATTCAGGACACAGGACATTTGATACACAAAGGATGATCAAACCAGTTCATACCCAGCACAGTTCCATTGAGTAGTTTCTGTTGCGCATATCCGCTCCTCTGCCCACGGTCAGCGTCAGCGCTGCTTTGAAATACTACAAAGCAACCTACACTTCGCGTGCCGTCCGCTTAAGTTCTTTTCGCTCTCAGAAATGGAAAGACTTGTAGAGTGAGTGATGCTTTGCCGCCGCGTTCCACCAGAGACTTCCCCGAAAACCACCTCTAAGCTGAGCCCAGTGATGCTCAGACGCTCCAAGATTCATTCTCAGCAGCGGGCTACTGTCCACATTCTGGGCTGAGAATGGACTCTCGCTCGCCATCTGGAGGCAGCTCCTGGCAGCTGCAGCGAATTTTTAACAACTGTGGGTGGAACAAGAATGTCAGCAAATTCTTTGTTAAATAAGAGGCATACTGTTTTGTTTACACACTCTGCTGATGAGAAAATGAAAGAAAGAAATACAGGAAGAAGGGAGGGAAGGAGGGAGGGATGGAAGAAGAGAGGAAGGGAGGAAGAGAGAGAGGGAGGGAGGAACTAAAAAAGCAGGAATGAAAAAAGGGAGAAGCAAGGGAGCTAGAAAGAGGATGGAAGGGAGAGCGAGCGGAGAGAGAAAAGAAAGGAGAGAGAAACGTAAATACCATCATAAAAGCATGCTATTCTGTCCCCAATGAATTTCTATAAAATCTATTACTTTCATATATTTAATATTAAAATAAAAATACCATTATTTTATATATTAATATATATATATATACTTTATATATGCATAAACTTCACAAGAGTAAAATTTAATTTTCTATTTCTTGCTAATGTATCACAAAATAAAATAATCAACACAGGCTGTTACCAGAAATCCCCACATCTTTGATACTTAACTCAAAGACAGCTTTGCAAAAGAGAAATTTTGAGTCTTCATAGAGAAGAGTTGCTTGTTAAAAATGGGCTGCTGCTTAAAAACACATACTTTACCAGGATGTACCATACTGAGTATGGTAGCAAGAAAAAGCTGTTTCAGTGAGTCCTTCCAACCAGGGATTATAAGATTTCCAAATTACAACAATGGTGTCTTCAATTGTCTCCAAGTGTCCTTTAAAGTTGCTTCCACTAAAGAATAACAAGTTTTAAGATCTGTTAAGTCAAACAAATATTTTTTTTTCTGTAATGTCTATATAAAAATTTGATTACTGAGTATTTCTATACTGCCTAAATATTGGAACAAGCAATCTCTTTGGGGTGTTAATCAAATTGATTCTACCATGGGTCAAAATTTGGAACTTCATTTTCCCTTTAATATTCTACTTTGATCCTATTTAATCAAAAATTCAACTATTGGAATACTGTCTTTTTTCCAGGAAATTGTGGATAGTTGGTAGCTTCTGTGTTCTGTAGGACTCTTTGGAGAAATAGAAATTTTTAATTATCACAGTTTAAGTCTGGATTTAAAATTTTATATTAATAAACACAGAAAAATATGTTTTCTTGATATTTATACCGAGTTGCTTATTTCCATGACTTTAGGGGTGAATGCATGTTTATAACATATTTAATTAATATTTTTAAATAACATTTTCAATAAGAATGTTTAAAACAATAGCTTCTGGTGAGTTTGTAAAGGCACTAGAAAACACATACTGTGGTCAGATCCAAACATAGTAAGTCAGCTCTTCACGCACCTTTACTCTCAGCTCCTTGCCTGTTCAGAAAGAGAACTTGCTAGCCAATTAAATCCTAAAATACATGACTTCTTTGCTGACCTGTGACTAGTGACGCATGGAAACTCCAAGACAACCAAAACACTCATATATGCAGCATAAGAATGCAGGCAGACACGGCTGGAAATGTGATAGTAAACAAACTGTTTACATATCAAATATGTTCAGTATTTATCAAAACATCTCACATGAACCATTAATAGAAGCATGTAGATAAATACATGGAAACATTTTCTTCTTGCATGATCAGTTTTTTGTAAACATTGCCACATATCCGAAGAATGATCTTATAGGAAGAATAAATTAACTATTCTTTTTTTTAAGAGAATGTTAAAAAGATGAGTTCCCTTTGGAATCCTCACAGTCAGAGAGAGATGTTTTGCCTGTGGGTATCAAAGGCAACATCTTCAAGGATTTCTTGAGCTGCTGTTTCTTCAAAATAAATGACTGTGTGGCTAAGAAAGAATTCTTATGGACACCTCTTGCCCTTTAAAAAGAAGACTTAAATTTGATTTTATGATATTTAGAACAGGAGAAATAGAATATAACTCTCAAAATAGATATTTAAAAAAGGAGAGAAAATTATTTTTGTCTTTTAAAATATTTTGCTGTTCAAGCATTCACATTATGTATTTGGATCAATTCTACCCCCAATTCTCTCTCCTTAATTTTCCCCTATCTCCTGCCCCCTACTGCTTTTCCATCTCAAATTCATGCCTGGCCCCTCTGAATATATGAATGTGCCTGGGTAGCCTTTCAGTGGCTGAATCCTGAAAAAACACAATCCTGGCAGATGTTAACTATAAATAGTTCATCTTATGGGGTGGGTCCTCATGAGAAAACTATTTCTATTTCCATAATATATCATGTCAGAAATAAGTCAAGATTAAGAACCAAATCAGAGATATACAGTGAAGCCTAAATAACTGAGTTCTAAATGTCTGTCTTTAGTAATGAACTAGGATTAAGGTTGCATTAGATTTACATTGCTATATAACAATCTACTAGAAACTTACTGAGTTAAGCACAGCATTTCTATCATCTCAGATTCCCTAAGCCAGAGCGTGGTCCAGATTTAGCTCAGATGTTTCCTGTCCTCGGAAGCTCCCAAGGTTGTAAGCTGGGTTTCAGATGGATTGTGCTCTGATCTAGAAGTTTGTCTAAGGAGGAATCAATATTAAAGTTCCAACAGATTGTCGCAAAACTCGTTCCTTGGGGCCATAGAACTCATCATGGCTTGCTTCTTCAAGGCCACAAAGAAAACATCTTCCCTTGAGGAAAAAGGCAAATATCTTCTGAAGACATTTACCCCATTAAGCCAGATCCGCAAGAAAAAGCCTTTCTTAAGTAACTCAAAATAAAACTTCAAGGGACTTTAATTCTGTGTGCTAGGACCCTTTCCTGTTTGTCATATGTTCGGTAGAAAAGAGTAGATTCTGCTTACAGAAAAGCAGAGGCAATGAGGAGAACCCTTTGGGGTCAGCCTAGAAAAATACGTGCTAAAATCAGTATCTATATAAAGACTCACACGGTTTCTTCCTACTATTTAAAAGCTAAGAAGAGCAGCCTGGGAGAAGTTAGAGTCTAGTCATAACCATGTCTTATGTGTTAATAATATTTTCTTTCCATAATATATTTAAAATATTTGTTAAGGTCTAGCTTTTATAACAAGCAAGTGCTGCATCAAGGTTAATTCACAACACTTAGTCTACATTTTCATGAATTTTAGTAAAATAACCAAGAGGTATTAGAATTTTAACATATTCACTTAAGGAAATGATAGAAAAGGCTAACACAAGCAAAGTTATTTCGATCTATTATATTACTGAAGGTTGGTTCAAAGACATGGGTGTATCTATCAGAGTGATGTTGAAGATGCATAATATGTCTGTGGGTGAACTGAGGGTAACAAGAGACCAAAGAAGTTACATTGTCAGGAATGGAAAGGTTGCAGAAGGTAGAGTATTAAACTGATACAATAGAGAGCGCTGATACAGATGTAGCCCCAGTGATGTTGCACACTTGACACACCCATGTCTCTCTGCTCAAAACCTCCCACTAACAATGAACCATGTTCTCAGGTAGCTCAGTTTAATTCAACTATGTATATGCACCTGACTACAAAAATTACACACCCTGCCATTAGTCAAAAATGTATGATTTGTGTGATTTAATGAAAAAATATGCTTAATTAGAGTATCCAGTTCTGTTGCTGAAAGGTCATGCAGAAACTATGAACTCTGTGCTTGCTGATGCAAGGAAAATTGATTTGAGGGAAGAAAAGTAGTGTGAACTCAGAAGGATGTAGCAATTAAAAACAGCATTCACTCATTAAAGACAGCACAGTCCTTCGGTGCTTTCTCATGAATATCCTGTTATAGGTTGTGTACATCTAGGTAGCATGAACACAACAATGAGCTACAGTCCTTGTTGTCATGAAACTTGCTCTTGTAGTAAGAGATTAGCTGAGATTTTATTCCAACAGGTATATTACATATCGTTCTCATGGAAACTACAGAATCAGAAGAAAGAAAATTAGGATGTTCAAGATCAATGGAAGAATTACTACAGGGAATCATTCTCCATGTGCATTTTCCATATGATTGCAGGAGTCTTGTCCAGTTTCCTGAGTAACTCGTACTGAGTAGCAATGGTGGGCTCTTCCTGTGATATGCTATTGAATGAACTAAAACTTACCACAAACTGCTAGTGATATGGAAAGTTCACAATACCTAGTCTGTAGACTTATGTATTTTAATGAAAGAGGCAAAAGATACTAGAATTTTAACATACTTGAGAGGAAAAGTCTTACAGAGACAAAATTAATTTTGATTGATTATATTGTTGCAAGCAGATACTTTTCAATAGTATTGACAACATCACAGAACAACAAAAAACCCTCATCAATATCTAAGATTTCTCCTGAGTGTTTCACAAATTTCTAATTCAATATTACCATTGATATAAGGAATATAAAAATTCAATAAATAAGTATTGAATTTTAAGGAATGCGATTTGCTCTTATACCTTGCTTTTAGAGGGTTATTTTGTTTCATACCAACTAAATGTTGTTGTTGTTATGGGGTCTTACTGTGTAGCCATGAACTTCCGTTCCTACTGCCTCAGCTTCCTGAATGCTGTAATTTCCAGCCTGCACCATCACACCCTTAAGGACGTGTGGAACCAAAACGATAAAAGCAAATATTTTATAGGAGCCAATTTATATAAAGTTTTGTATCTACTCAGTACACACACACACACACACACACACACACACACACACGCACAGACACACACGAGGAGGGGAAGGGGAGGGGAGAGAAAGGGAGGGAGAGAAGCCTACGAACATATAGTTTTGAGACTGTTTTTGTGTGTTGGGGTTGAGGGGAGGTTAATGGGCATTTCCCCAGTGCTCTTTGAATGAAAATGCCCTGCTAAATTAAGAAGCAAGAAAGTTGTATAACTCAAATTATCCTTTAAATATTTAAGGGTGTACTAGGAAAACTACATGCCCAGATATAGAAGTAATCTTTTACATTCTAATTAAAGATTTTTGTGAATTCTTTTTAAAGATTTCTTTTAAAATATTTATTTATTTATTATGTATACAATATTTTGTCTGTGTGTATGC
>LOJH01038349.1:0-13856 GCA_001685095.1 Ellobius talpinus | reverse complement strand
GAGAGAGAGAGAGAGAGAGAGAGAGAGAGAATAAAGGCTTAACATCTCTTGGGAAAAGGTTTGTGATGTTTGAACAGATGGTGCTCCCACTACGCTATGATGATCGGGATTTCAATGTCCGTACTGAAGGAGTCACCAAAAATCATCAGAACTCATTGTGTGATTCTCTGGTAAATATTAGCAGTGAAGATGCTGCCATAAGAGTTACAAGAAGTAATGAATAACGTCGTAAGTTCTGTCAATTTTGTAAAGGCAAGCACTTTAAACAGTTGACTGTTTTTGCGACTGCAGTGAGGTTGATGCACTGAAGAAAGCTCTGCTGTTTCACACTGAAGAGAGATGGTTGTTGAGAATAAGTTTTTGTTGTTTCTAATATTTTGGTGGCTGGAGAGACAGCTGTGGGTGCTGGGAACTGAACTCTTACATTTTTGGTTATGAGCCTAGCCTTTAACGGCTGAGCCATCTCTCCAGCCTGAGGATAAGTTTTAACATCAAGTGTTTTGAGGCTTGATGAACTCAAAACACATTTATTCAATCAAAAAGCAAGACCACAGTTTGAAGCACTTTTCAGACATGAATATAGCCAAATGATAAAAAATGAATTGCTACCAGGTGGTTGTGCTGCCCCCTTTAATCCCAGCACTCAGGAGGCAGAGGCAGAAGGATCTCTGAGTTGGAGTCCAGCCTGGTGTACAGAGCAAGTTCCAAGACAGCCAGGACACCCTGTCTCGGGGTGGAGGGGTGGGGTAAGGAGGGTGAACTGTAGAAAAGAGCTCATTCCAGATGGCAAAGATGTCAACCATATAAGAAATTTTCTTAGATAAGGAAATTGCACTCAATTGCATAACTGATTGCATTAGAATTTGTCTCCAGTCATAACTCCAGTCATGTCTTTGGCTGCTGGCAACAGTAAATCCTTAGCAGTGGTGTAAGGCTTTAGAGCCCTGGTGATTCTGAATGCCACCAAATATGAAGCTTCAGTGGCTGGTAAGGGTTTTTTTTGTTTGTTTTGTTGTTGTTTTGTGGTATTTGTCACCAGTGCCAAGTCTGGCTTTCTTGAGTCCATCAGCTTTGCTGCTAAAATAGTTGGTATCCTTGCCAGCAAAGCTCAGATGCTTCCTATCAAATGGTGTTTTAGTTTAATGTCAGAGTCAGCTTATAGAACTTTACAACAAATAACAATGCGGTTTCTCAATTCCTACTGAAACTGTTGAGGTAAAATCATATTGTAAAAAACCCTCACTGTGTTTTCTTAGCGTTCTTCTGTACATGGCCCATTGTCATGGGATAGTGTTCTAGAGAAAATAATATATAACAATAGCTTTAATAATACAAAAGATAGCTGGGTGGTGGTGGTGGCGCACGCCATTAATCCCAGCACTCAGGAGGCAGAAGCAAGCGGATCTCTGTGAGTTCGAGGCCAAGCCTGATCTACAAGAGCTAGTTCCAGGGCAGGCTTCAAAGCTACAGAGAAATCCTGTCTCAACCCCCCCCATGATAATAATACAAAAGATAATACATGGCATAGTTCAGTCAATACAGTTCATTAAAGTTTCCTATAATTTACTGTTCTCTGTGTTGGAATTTAGCTTTTTTTTACATACCTGTTAGTATCACAATGCCGTAGTAGTCACATATCAACCACAGCTGAATATAAAAAGATTGATCAGCATCCGCATCCAGATTAAGTTCACATAGTGTGTGCACGTGCGCGCACACATGTGCCAGTTTTTAATGGTTTTACATTTATCTAGTAATTAAAGCTTATGAAGTCTCATTTTCAAAACTGCTTTCAGCACAGTAGTTGCTTTCTACACACATGTGGCTAGTCCCAGTAAGTACATTATGGCACCAACCCTGTCACATACACCTGTATTTGTTCAGGGTGTATGAGATGGGATTGGCTCAATGATGTCATCATGCTGGGTACTTGTGTGTGGGCATATCTGCATGTAAGTGGACCCTCCTGGAGACGGATATAGAGGAGCAGTGCCTTCCTAAGAAAAATAGGAAATGTGCGTTTTCTGATGGTCTTAAGTGACCCCCTGTGAAAGGGTCATTTGAGCCCCAAGGGGATTGCAGTCTGCAGGTTGAGAACCACTACTATAGACTCTTAGTGAATTCCAAGGTGTAATAAAGTGGAAATAGCAAGGCACAAGAGAATCTGTACTACTTAGTGTCTTTTATGAAAGATACGATGACATTGTGTGTTTGTGTATTTCTTAGCTCTATCTACTAAAAGGACAGAAGAGAGTATATTGCGGTAGAATATTTTAAGATGCATTACATTTGTTTATGCTCTGAAACATTTGTTTTAATGATGCAAAGATGTGTTGCATTCTTTTATGTTGCATTTGTTTAACTCTGATGCTGTGATTCTTTGCCTGTCTAAAACACCTGATGGTTTAATAAAGAGTTGACAGTCAGTAGTGAGGCAAGAGATAGGCAGGGCTGGCATGCACAGAGAATCAATAGGAGGAGAAATCTGGGAGGGAAAGGGGGAGGAGCAAAAGAAGGAGAGGAGGACAGGGGGCGGGCACCTAGCCTTGGAGTAAGAGTGAAAAAGATACACAGAAGGAAGAAAAGGCCCAGAGGCTGTAAAACTTCACCTGATGCCCAGAGGAGATAAGGAAAGCTGGCTAGAAACAAACCATAATAAGGCTGGGCATTTCTAATTAAGAATAAGCCTGTGTGTGTGGCTTATTTGGGAGCTGGATGGTGGGCTCCCCCCAAAAAGCCGAAAGAGTAATAAGAGTAAAAAACAACATTTTGGCATTCTAATGTGGGGCTAGAGTAAAAGAAAACCCAACAATATATCCTTGTGTTTCAAAATGTTGTGGAAAAACAGCTACCAATAGGGTTGTGAGAACAAAAGAATGAATTAAGAATGTGCAGTGTATCACAGTATTGATTCTACCAGGAGTCAGCTAGATAGATAGTTCAGTGGGTCCAGGCACACTGCACAGGTTTGAAGACCTGAAGTTGATGCTTGGAACCCACATAAAGATGGAAAGAGAACCAACTGCATCAAGGGTGTTCTCAAGCCTCCGCATGAATACCCATGGCACATGTGCCTACACATTGTGCATAGACACAAACAATAATAAATTTAAAAATACAACCAATGGACATTGTTACAGATTGTTTTGCCAACTTGTAAAGAACTCTTTTAGATTGATTTTAAATAACTGTTTACTGTGTTTTTCTAGTATATGGTATCCTAATCACAAAATAACATCTTGTAGTTTGTTTAGTGATTGTTCAACATTACTACTAATGGTTATTTGAAACTAAGTTTCATGTGTCATAAAGCATATAGAGAATTGGGTTAATGTTGCTAGGCAGAGGAATTCTCAGGGTAATCAAAGCCCCAGGGTAGAAGCTTGCAGTGAATCTAAGAAAAAATAATGCTGGAAGAATTTCAGATTTCAGGAAACGTGTTCAACAGGACACATGTAGTGCTCATAAATACCTGATAGTGAACATTTTGGAAGAGATTTGTATTTCTGCTAGACAGCTTGGTACTAATTTGGTGATATCTGTAAGCAACTTTTATCTAGTTTTGTTGTTTTGAGAGAGTCTTACTATATATTCCTCCCTAGCTTCCAACTCCAGGCAGTCCTGTGTCAGCCTCCCAAGTGCTGGGATTACAGAGGTGCTCTGCCTTGCCTGCCTTATGTAGAATTATCTATGTACTTTTGTGGTCCTGATACAGGGTAAATCAGGGTCATTTTTTGGGGGTGATCCCATCTTCTTAGGAGTGGTTCCTTAGCCAAAGTGATTAAACCAGCCCAATTGGAATATTAGTTCTACACCCAAGTCAGAGATTCAGCAGTGTCGAAGAAGAATCCAGGATCCTTCTTGTACATGCTGAGCTATCACCTAACAAATACCGTGTGTGTGTGTGTGTGTGTGTGTGTGTGTGTGTGGTGGGGGGGTGCGGCGAGGGGAGAGAGTGGTGCTGGGACTCAAAATATATTAAGTGCTCTACCACTGAACTGTATCCTTAGCTCCCTAGCAAACTCTTTTAAATGCAGATGCAGGCGATTCTTCCAGGAATATTGTGTTAATTGGAATTAGGGTCTCCTTTTGCTGGTTCTTAGTTTCAAATAGATTTAAAAAAAAGAAAATTGAACAGTCTCAGAAGGGAACTCATAGCAGGCAAGTCAGCAGCTGCTGGGAGGAGATAGATGGATAAGAGCAGGAAAGTTGTGCTTTTTAAGGTAGGAAGGACAGAGATGGAGGACTACAAGAAACTGCATGACTGGGGTGGTGTTCCTGGTGGCATGAGCAAGCTTGGGATTTTGGTCAGTGTGGGAAAAGAAGAATGCATATTTTTTCCTTAAGAACTCAGACAACTTTAGTGAAATGATCCACATGAGATAGTTACAACCATGCTAAATAATTAAGCCAGTAAGAGTGTAAGAGTCCTTTAATAATGGCCAGACCAAGAGTAGGCTATTGCCTCCAAAATGTCTCTAGGTACCTAAGCTCAGGGGTACACCATTTTTAAAGACAAAAAACATAGTGACAGTGTTCTGAGAGGGGATGGAATAACCTTGTAACATCTGTCTTTTTGCAGAGCTAAGCAGTATTTTCCAGACACAACCCAAATTTTTGATTTGTACTTCCTGTAGTTAATTTTAGTTTGTTTTTGCTTTCACAGACATTATTTTGGTTAATGCATCTGGACCGTGGTCAGTGTCATAGATAGTCTCAAAACACTGCCAAGGACTATGTGATTATTGAGGTAGGGGTAGAAGGGTGAGAAGTGTCCAGGCAGACACAGCATTAGGACAAGAGACAGCATTACCTTAGTCAGTTCACTTATCAGCAAAGATCTATAAACAGTTACCTTTATGTGAAGGGCCTCTGAGATCCAAGTACTTTATCATTTAAAAAATTATACTTTTGTGTGTGTAAGCCAACACATGCATATAGAGGTCAAGGGATAACCTGTGAGTTCTCTCCTACCATGTGGATCCAGGGGATCAAACACAGGTCATTGGGCTTGGTAGCAAGTGCCTTTACATCACTGGGAAGGATGACCCCCTGACCCCCTCCCATCTTTACAAAAAGCATTTCCATATGTATCAGCGTTCTTGAGACTTGTTCTTCTGTGATTCATAGGCCTATTTGGATTACTCTTTGTTTTGTTTTTTGACAAGCTGCCCGCAGATGACCTGGTTCTCTTACTCTTAGAGTCCTTCTGCCCCTCTTCTCAAGTGTTCTGAGTCTTAGATGTAGGCATGGGGTTAAAGATATATCAATTGGTGTTGAACCCATTCGGGTTCCCTTAAAGGAAGAGGTACTTGTATGTCTTTGTAGACTCTTGGACAGTTTAAAGTGCCACGTTTCCATCTCACAAAGAGATACTAGTCTCTCTTCTCTATCTCCTCTTCTTCACCCCCCCATCCCCAACAAGGTTTCACCTATGTTACCCTGGGTAACCTGAACTCACCAAGATATCTGACCACCTACCAAATGACTGTTTTGAGAAAATGTTAAAGCTATAATGATTATACCCATTAAAATCTACTATACCAAGAAAACTCTTTTTACCTTTTGGCCAGTAATCCAAAAGTTTATCTACATACTCTCGGACTTTGTGAAACTAGATAGCATGCGTTTATAATGAGGGTACGTTTGACAGGTTTTGAAATGTTGATGATCCTTTTATCTTTTGACCCATAAACCTACTTCTAGGAGTCTATTTTAAAAACTTTTCTGCCATGAGTCTAAAGTGATATGTAGACAGTTATTTTCATCTGTAATCAAAAGATTAAAAGTAAGCCATTAGAGGAGATATATGTTGTATAACCCAGATATAATCACCCAATGTGAGTGTGTGGGAAGGGTCTAACAAAACTGATAGGAAATGAAACACCATAATAAAGTGAACAGGAGCAAGCTGCAATGTAGTATATACAGTAGGTAGTTACTTTTTGTGTAAGAAAAATACTTTTGCAAAACAGAAAAAAATAGGTATTAGATAAACTAGAAAATGTCTAAGAAATGGCTTAATAAACCAATTAATGAAAATAGTTACTCAAAAAGAAGTAGGTAAGGTGGTGTTGGGTTGTTTTTTTTTTAAGATTTATTCATTTATACATTTACTATGTATACCATGACCATGATCTGCTTGTATGCCTTCTGGCCAGAAGAGGGTGCCAAACCTAACTACAGACATGAGCCACCACGTGGTTTCTGGGAATTGAACTCAGGACCTCTGGAAGAACAGCCAGTGCTCTTAACTGCTGAGCCATCTCTCCAGCCCCGGAGTTTTTCTTTTCTTTTTTCTGTTGTTTTTCATTTTTTTCCTCTTTGTTCTTTTGGGGGGGGCTGCCACCCAACTCCCAAATAAGTACATACACATGGAGGCTTATTCTTTCTTATGAATGCCTGGCCTTAGCTTGGCTTATTTCTTGCTAGCTTTTAACATAGATTATTCCATCTACCTTTTGCCTCTGGGCCTTTTCCTTTTCTTACTTCGGTACATCTTACTTTCATTCTTACTCCATGACTGACTGGGTAGCTGGTCCCTTGTGTCCTCTCCTCTTTCTTCTTCTCTTCCCAGATCTCTCCTTTTTATTCTGTCTGCCTACCAGCCCTGCCTACCTAGTTATTGCCATTCAGGTGTTCTAGACAGGCAAAGTAACACAGCTTCAGAGTTAAACAAATGCAACATAAAATAATGCAGCACATCTTTGTATCATTAAACAAATGTTCTCCAGCATAAACAAATGTAACATGAAAAAGTAGAGCCTAAAGATCTGAGTAAATTGGGAGCAAGGGAACCTTGGAAGAGGGTTGAAGGGGAGGGGAGAGGCAGGGAAGGGAACAGAGAAAAATGTAGAGCTCAATAAAAATCAATATAAAAAGTAAAGTCTAAAAGTAGGTGATTTTTAGTAGCCTTAAAGTTTGCTAGGTTGGTATCCTATCATTGGATTTTATTATCAAGTATGTTATATCAAGACCTGCTTATCACAATAATTTTCAAGTAGTATATTTTATACAGTATTTAACAATATATCTGCTTAGTTTAGGATCTCCCCTCCTTGTTTTTCTTTCCTTTCCTTGCATGTGTGTGTGTATATGTGTGAGACTGTTTCTTGTAGCCTAGGCTACCCTTGAAATCTAGATCCTCCTGTCTGTACCTCCTGCTTACTGGGATTATAGGCACATGCCATATGCCAGCCTGAATGGGCAATTTTTTTTTGTGGTGGTGGTGGTAGTTGAGGGGCTTTCTCTTATCTTCTGATGCCCTTTGTTGTAGCTAAGAGGCTTGTCTTTCTTCCTTTCTTTCACGATAATTCATTTCTCTCTTTGTTTCAGTTTTAGCATATTAAATCTATTCTACTTTGGAGTCATTCATCTTGGAAACTTTTCAGAATTTTTTCTTTTCTATAAAATTCTTGCCCATTATATTTCTTTTTGAAATTCTGATTAAAATTTGTTCTGTATTCTATGTGTATATGTTTTTAATCTCTGGACTTTTGTTCTGCTTCATTGTTTCCATTACTTTGTGTGTGTCAGAGTATTTTTTTGCACACATGAGTACAGTGTCCATGGAGACCAGAAGAGGGTGTTGAATCCTTGGAGCTGAAGTTACAGGCAGTTGTGGGTGCTGGAAACTGAAGTCAGATCCCTTCAAAGAGCAAGTAGTACATGCTCTCACCCATGACTCATTTCTCCAACCCCAAACTGTTTGCATTTCTGAACTTGAATACCACCTGTCTATCTAGATTGCTGAACTGTTTCTTACAGTTATGGAGATAAATAGTGTTAAGTCCTTCAAATGTATGTTTTAAATTATTGTTTAGATTGAAACATTATTAATTTAAAAATTATTCTTTAACCATGAGTTATTTGGAACATTTAATTTTTAAATATCTATAAATTTCTTATTCTGTTCTAATTTCTAAGATGGTCTCGTTTTGGTCATGAAACAATCTGTGTTTTTAGGTTTTTTTTTTCCAATTTAGTTTTTTCTTCTATTGTTTGTAAATACTTTGCCTTTGTGTGCAAGTGTTCAAGTGTGCATATACTATGTGCATGCCTGCTGCCAGGAAAGACCAGGAGAAGAGAGGGTCCTAGATCTCAGGAACTGGAAGATATAAGCTGCTATTGATGGGAACCAAGCCCAGGTCCTATGGAAGAGGAGCCAATGCTTTTAACCACTGAGCCATCTCTCCAGACCTGTTTTTAGTTCTTTCAGTACATGTTTTATTGTTCAGCAGATATTACATCTTGATGACATCCCTTTTGCACTTAAGTATAGACAATTCTGGTATTAAATGTCATTTTATCAAGTTATTTGGCACCTCAAGTTTTATGCTTAAAGATCCCCAGCGGCGGCAGGCAGCGGGCCCACAGAGCAGCTAGTCCCAGAGAGAGACGGTTGCCAGTTCCTGAGCACATGGCGGTGGCTGGTCTCTGGCAGGCTGGTCCCAGCGAGCCCCGGGTGTGAGCAGGCGGCGGGTAGAAGGCACATGGGCAGACACATCGTACAGAATAGAATTGGATATTTATTACTTAGAGGGGGAAAGAATGGGAAAAGAAGGAGAAGAGAAAGGAGAGACCGAGAAAGGAAGCGAGAGAGGCAGCGCGCACTCCAAGAGGGGACAGTGAGAATCTAAGATAACCAGAGGAGGGCAAGGGTCACTGGGAGTGGGCATGGCTTGTCTCTTAAAGAGACAAAAACCATAACANCATGGGCAGACACATCGTACAGAATAGAATTGGATATTTATTACTTAGAGGGGGAAAGAATGGGAAAAGAAGGAGAAGAGAAAGGAGAGACCGAGAAAGGAAGCGAGAGAGGCAGCGCGCACTCCAAGAGGGGACAGTGAGAATCTAAGATAACCAGAGGAGGGCAAGGGTCACTGGGAGTGGGCATGGCTTGTCTCTTAAAGAGACAAAAACCATAACATCAAATCTTTTGGTTTTTCAAGACAGAGTTTCTCTGTAGCTTTGGAGCCTATCTTGGAACTAGCTCTTGTAGACCAGTTTGGTCTTGAACTCACAGAGATCCACCTGCCTCCGCCTCCTGATTGCTGGGGTTAAAGGCGTGTGCCACCACAGCCCGGCTGGCACCTCAAGTCTTGTTACTGATTTTCTGCTCACTACTCTGTTGATTATTGAGAGGAGGGTTGAAATCTCCAACTATAATGCAAATTTATCTTTTTCTTTCTGTGTCTATTTTTTCAATGTATTATGTTCTGTTAGGTGCTTTGTGTATTAGGATTGTAGATTCACAAAGAATCGACCCCTTTATGATTAGACAATGTTTTTTGATGATAATCCTTGTTGTATAGTCAGTCTGCTTTCTCTAGGTTTTTTGTTTTTTGAAGCATGTTTACTATTTTAGCCTGCTGCATTTTCTGCTGCATTTTTACTACTTAGTCCAGTGAGACAGAACATATATACAAGTGATGGAAGTTTATTACTCAAAGTAGACATCAAAAGGACCAAGAGAAGCTAAGTATCCATTGCCAACCAGACCTTCAAGGCCTAGGAAAGCTGTCCAAGGCAGATGAAGTCCTGTTTGTGTACTACAAGTGAGGAGCTACAGAAAGCAAGCAGCTACCCTGGGTTATATAACCCAGTGGCAACAATATTCATTGGGATTAAAGCACTGAAGGCTATCCTGTTTCCAAGACAACAGGGACAGTGATGTGGCTGCTCCAGTCAACTCCTCATTTCAAGATACTGCATCCCTGACATACTAAGAACTGCAAATGAGAAAGAAATGCCTTTGTCCAAGTTCACCTGAATAGCTAACTCTCCTGAACAGATGTCTAAATGTATCTCTATTGTACATTTGTGTGTGTGCGTGCATGTGGATGTAGGTTTCTGGGCTAATGGTATGTAACTTAGTAGCAGAGCACTTGGATGGCATGTGTGAGGCCCTGGATTCAATCCCCAGCATCTTAAGAAAATAATATAGGAGAGATCCAGCAATGAGCACTTGCTGCTCTGGCAGTTCTCAGCGCCCATCCGTGGCTCAGAACCATCTGCAACTGCAGTTCCACAGAATCCGATACCCTCTTCTGGCCTCTGCATGTACTTTACACATGTGATACACATATGTACATCTGGGCAAAGTACTCATACACATAAAAACTTAATTTTTTAATGTATGCTTCTGTAGATATTATTTTAGTCTTTCGATGTACAGGGACCACATAATTCATTCAGTTAACAGATGGGCTGAAATGATACCATAAGATTGTATTACAGTAATTTTATAGCCATCTTAGTTACTCTAAATATACTCTTGTGTGGTTAACAGCATGAAGTAGTTGCCTAATAATACATTTCTACCATATCCTCATCACTGGCATGTGATCTTTCTTTGAAGAGGAGTATATCTTGGTCGCAAGCCATTAATGTATGATGGACCAAGTACAGATCACTGATTTGTAGCTTATACACTAGCTCCTTTTTCTCCATAGATATTGGAGTTTGTATTTCTTGACTAGGGATGATCTGTCTCTGATCATTCTCATGTCATGTGATCTGGTCCATGTAACTAGACCTTAAAATCCACATCTCTTTTATAGAAATGAACAAAATATGCTAACCATTCATGACATAGAAAGTAAAATTATAAACTTTGCATTAATCTTATATTTAGAGCTAAGACCAAAAAGACTACAAGTGAGACAGCAAGTCATACATCTCAGAGTCCAGAAGCTTAAATCATTCATAAGAAAAAAAAATGAAAGTTGATTGTAAATACACTAATTTATGAGTTCCTTATAGCAGTCATCAGTCATGTTTTATGACCTATAACATGCTTTGTAATTCTAGTTAACACAGAAACTTTAAATGGACAAAGAACAGAAAAAGCATTTTGCATTGTTTTAGAATGTAGAAAAATATTGTTAGTTCCAATTTAACAAGCAAGTACTTTCTTGTTTAGTTTGTTTTTAAAGTATATTCTACATTCTTAGTGTTAGATGTTGGTAAAGAGCTCTTTATGATTTCTCTAAAATGACGACACCTTCCTTGACTGATTTTTTAAATATCTCCTTAAAAATAAGCTGTTTTCCCCACCTTCCTAGGTGTGTCTAATAGACTTATTTTAGCCCAACACTAACTATATTTACTATATGATATGAAATGTCTTAGCTTTTTGTTAGTTTTTGTTTGCTTAGTTTTGCACCCAGGAGCTTTTGGCATCTGTCTGTTTAAATACTTACCTATCAGGCAGGATTCAAATCACAAATTTCCCATTTAGAGTGTGTGACCATGAATAAGTTATAGTAACACTAAATGCACTAGAACTGATATAGTAAAGGGCTCTTCCAGGACCAAGTAAGAGCTCACGCAGAAGCTGGCCTCTTTTCTTGGGACTCAGAAGCTCTTTATTTGCTTCAGGAAAGAACTGATTATCTTTGAAAGGCTCTGCTTTCTTTCTAGACTTAACCACTATCAGTATTTTTTTATTAATGATTATCACTTGAGTTTTTCTCCTAGTTTTACTAGTCCTATTTACTTAAAATTTTTCATTTTGATTCTACTGATTTGCTTGTTCCATTTGTGTTTATTTTGCTCCTGTCTAGCTGTCTATTTGAATGTGGTACACAGGAACTTGTTGCTACTGTATAGTTTAGACTGTTATAAAGGAAGGCCTTTTATGTAAAATGCTATTGGCATTCTTAGGACATATCTACAGATAAGAGTATGATTTTCTTAATGATTTTTTTAATTGTGGATAACAGGTAGTTGTACAAACTACAAAGGGAATCCAGCCTTTAACATACATATTTTTGGGTCGCCATTAGCTATCCAATTATAACAGATATTTTTATTATACTTTTATCTGTGGTTGTAGAGGTGCCTGTTCCACCGGTTCTGGGGCCTTCTGTTTGAATTACTTCTAGAATAAAAATTGTTTCTAGGAGCACCTTGCCTATACTTCCTTTTCAGATGACCTTTTCTACCACAATTAAAACCTAACAATTTGATTTTTCTTTTTATTTTTAGAAAACAGTACTCATATCCAAGTATCATCATTAGAAGTATATGGAGTTCAATATCAGCTGTATTTCTGATCCATTCTTCTTTGGGTGTTCATCTTGCCTTTAAAGGCCTAATCACTCCTTTGCATTCTAAATTAGTATTTTCAATAACCAAAGATTCTATTAATATTTGTCTGACTTCTGATTCTGATACTATCCCATTTACATCTGAGGTTAGTTTTTGTTTAAAAAAAATTAGTGAAGGCTTCCTTTGGGCCTTGTATAATTTTAGTAAATGACTCAGACCTCTTTCCTGATTCTTCAGTCTTTTCTTAAGCATTTAAAACTTCTAAACAGTATAGCACCAAGGTGTGATCCTCAAGCTGTCTTTGTTCAGCATATTGACCTTCATCCAAAAACTGATCTTAGGAAATATTACTACCACTAACACTGTTGTTTCACTGTTCTGTGGTTCTAACCTTCTCTTTCTACCATGTGCACCATTGTGAGGACCAGCTTCCATTATCGCTGTTTTCAAGTCTTTACAGTCTTCGGGGATAATTCTATTCTCAGTTGTCCATAAATTTAATATCTGTTTCACAAAGGGTGAATGCTTACTAATAACTGCTTCCTTAAATTTCTTTAACTAATATTTCTATAGTATTCCTTTTAACTTATTTATAACCTTGTGTGTGCCTATTGTCTGCTGGTCCTTCTTGTATAGTAACTAAATAAACTAAGGTTAGTTTTCCAACAACCTTGGGCCTCTCCTTTTCAGTTTTATCATGCAATGGCATGGTAGGTTCTTATTAAATTCCTCTGTGAGTATTCTTATTTTTATTTATAAGTCTTTCTAAGGTATGTATGTTAGCAATCCACTTTTCATATTTAAAACAAAAACCCACTGACTTAAGGATAAAATATGAATTACCTGATAGTAATTATAATTGGTAGTATATCAATCTCAGTTAAATTACTTTATCTTTTCATTTTCTGCTTCTGTTTTCAAGTCATCTAATGCCCCTGAGGATTTCCCAGGTGTCTTATCAAATCTGATGTCTTCTCAGTTTGTTTGTAGTTGGTATGATAACTGTGTGGTCTTGCCATATGTTTGAGTGCCAAATGTTGTTTTTGACTAAATCTCAATTGTTCCATTTTACATTGGTAAAGACTTGGGAACTAGATACCAGGGTGAAAGCCTGCTAGCTCAAAGAGGCAGAGAAAGCACCCAGCTGACCTTCCTCTTCAGTGAAAGAAAGCTACCTTTCTCCACCTCAAACAGAAACCTCAAACTGAATGTCCCTCCCTTCTACTTCCTGTGCATCTCTTTATATATCCTCCTAACTCCCTTTTACTCTCTATGGTTTTTTCTTTGCTCACTTACTGTCAACTGGTTGATTGCTCTTCCTCTTGAGCTATGGTTGACTTTGTTTAATTCTGTTTACAATTTTCAAGTAGAAAGCTCTTGGATTAAAGGTGTGTGCTAGGGTTGAGCCACACCACAACTAGAAATAGGGTTTTCCAGTAACTAACAATCTCAGAGATCACTGTGTGAGATCCTGCAACAAGTAGCCATCCCAGCAATTTGTAGAGTTCTTGTGTTTTTTTTCTAATTTCTAGTGCCACGTTAATTATACATAGATGTTTCTGGTATGCATATTCAGTTCTGGTTTTGCTTATTTTTACAAAAATACCATATCATAAACTTACTATATTTATATTGTTTTTCCCCTCCCTTTCCTCCCTCTAATCTCTCCTATGTATTCCCCCCAAACTCCCTCTGGAAACCATGTGTGTGTGCGCGCGCACGCACGCACACACACACACACACACGATGTAGGAGTGTCTTCTATCTGTTGCTTTCATTGGTTAATTAATAAAGAAAAC